>SNVD02009452.1:0-38217 GCA_013180625.2 Boswellia sacra | reverse complement strand
AAGCCTCTCCTTAGGGTCAGGATTAAGCATTTTCTTCACAAGGTCCTTGGCGTTATCAGAAACTTTAGGCCAGGGGTCCCTCTTAAAGTCGATAACCGAGCGAATAATTGCCTGTGCCACCCCTTGCTCAGTTTCTGCATTGAGAAGATACAGATTTTATGTAAATCAAGTTAAAATACAAAACATGAGATATATCTCAATCAGAAAAAGCTTGAGATCAAGTAACAATATAATGGGGTGTTATAACGCACTCCCATGTTTTTTCGCCCTAAGCACACAAGGCAGCAAAGCCAAACCCATAAAACTCATAATGTTGAAGAAACAAGAAAAATGATGGTCTATCCTCATTGAAGCCGAATAAACAAAGAGGATTACTAACCTGCCCAGAAAGGTGGAACACCACAAAGTAAAATATACAGGATAACTCCAGCACTCCAGACATCAACCTCTGGACCATAATTGCGCCTTAGAACCTCTGGAGCCATGTAGTATGGACTTCCCACTATCTCATTAAAACGCTCACCTGTAGAGACATCAACCTTTAGGTAATTGCATAATAATAATAAGGTATAAAGGTGACATAATACGCTAAAATGCTGAATTTCCTGACAAGTGAAAAAAAAAGAAATAGGCTGAGACGTGTAATGGGCTTGGTAGACTGCAATACCAGGTCTAAAGAAGACTGATAACCCAAAATCAATTGCCTTCAAGAGGGAATTTTCCTTCTTATTTGCAAACAGAAAATTCTCTGGTTTAAGATCACGATGCATGACTCCATGCTTATGACACACCTAAAATGGGAAAATTACACAAACAAAAGAGTAAGACTATTATAAAGGAGTGGTATTCGCAATAATAGGCGCACATAATTCATAAAAATCATAGAAGTAACAGCAGCCAAGTGAATTATTATGATCCAAATGTGTGCACACACTCAGACAAGATACGAATAATATATGTCATATGGAGCTCATCACATGGTAAGATGCACAAACACATTACTTTTAAGCTTAAGGAAAACCAATCACTGAACAAAACAATTATACTGCATCATCACAAGTGTGAAGAATGTCAATCTACCACGCTCTACAAGATGAAAAAAGAACATAAGCAATGAAATAGTAATAGATCCCAACAAGTACAATACATGCTTGGCAAAGAAACGGAGACAACAATCAGAAGAATTGCTAAAATATAAGATATTTTATATCGAAACTTGATTTAAAATTGCGAAAGTATATCAAATCAATCTCTTTAAACACCAACTACCAAGAACAGAGTCCTGAAGGAGAATATCCATAAATAAGAACTTCAAGCAACCAAAAAAAGAAAAAAGAACAGCACACATTCCAAACCCAAATGGGCTTTCATGTTAACATTTCAGTTCAGAAACCTGTGTGACAAAAAACTTTCACTGACTCATCAAACAATAGCAAGATGTGAACATCATACTTCGCAAAATTCTTAAACCGTCAAAACACAAATCTACCTAGACATTGAATATCTTAACCCAAATGGGGACAACAGTATCAAATCACAACAATAACCATTCAACAAGCAGATATGATCAGAAATCAACCTGAACAACTTCAACAATGGTGCGCATTACAGCAGCAGCCGCCCTCTCAGTGTAATGCCCCCTGGCAACAATCCTATCAAACAACTCTCCTCCCTCGCACAACTCCATCACAATGTGCACAGCAGTATCATCCTCATAAGTATCCTTCAATGAAACAATATTTGGATGTTTGGGCAAATGCTTCATTATCTGCACCTCTCTCCTCACATCCTCGATATCTACAGCAGTCCTAAGCTTCTTCTTTGAAATAGACTTGCAAGCAAACTTTTCACCATTGTTCACATCAGTACACAGATATGTTACACCAAACTCTCCACGACCAAGCTCACGACCCAGATCATATTCATCGGAGATATTGTGACCTGTTGGGTCTTTTAGTACACTGAGCTTGTGTCCAGTTCCAGATCCATTGGTTACAACATAATTCTCACCATAAAATGGATTTGGTTTGCTCTTTTTCCCCTTTGTTTTTGACTCAGATGAAGTCGTAGCTGTTGTACAGCAATTTCCCATGAATCAAAGCTTAAAAATTCTCAAAATCTCCAGATGACTGAAATTCAAACCAGAACTAGTTAAGGATTCAATATGAACAAACCAAATGTTTGACCTTTCCTTCCCCCATTCAAGAAACTATAACCAAAATCACAAAAGCAATCCACCAAAATTAAAACTTCAGCAACACAATATCTATTTCCATTCAAAAAAAAAAAAAAAAACAAAAAGGATTTTCCCAAAAAGATCTCCAACAACTTTGGAGGGTTTTAACAACAAAAAGAAAGCAACAACCACAAACAATCCAGAATCTCTAACAATCAAGAAAAATACAGCAGCAAAGCACATCAAAAAAGACCTAGACTTTCAATACTGGCTAGCAAAATTCAACAGGTACAAATATAAACTTTTCTCCCTTTCCAATCTCAGAATCAAATAAAACCCAGAAAAAAAAAAAAAAACCCACCTTAGATTTGAAAGAATTCTTGCTACTGGAAGAGAAGTTTGAAGAAAAGCCAGATGGATGGGGTAAAGGAAAACAAAGATCTTTGCGTTATATTTGTAGCAGCACTGGAGGGTTTGAAAAAGAGAGATAAAAGAAGACACAGAGAAATGTGAAATGAAATAAAATGAAATGAATGAAGAGTCAGAGCCTTGCTGCTTCTGCTGTCTCTTTGAATTGAATAATAATAATAGTATATAAAATAATAATAATAATAGTAATAAATTAAAATTAAAAATTAACAATTTGTTATGTGGAATTTTGCCTTGGGTTGAGTTGTTGTGTTTTTGTTCTCTTAGGATTCAACGTCGAAGGAGACACAAGAACCACCCCTCTTTGTGTCATCTTCTCCTTTCTCTTTTGCTTTCCCAAAAATACCCACAACACTTTACTCAATCCAACAGTGCCAACAAACAAACAACACATTTCATTTACTTTCAAAGTTGTTTTCTTTTCCTAATTTTAGTTTTTTGCTTTCTAATTTTGTTTTCCCTTCAAACTTTTTGAGTTGTTAATAAGGTTAAATTAGCTGTATTATATCACATTATCGAAATAACATAATTTTGTTCAAATTGAAATATAAATACATTGTAATTTTCGCTTATACTACAAAACGTTGTATGTCCACAATGTCTAAAGTCCATTAAAATATATTCATAGTATTATAAATCTTAATCACATGGTATAATGTTCAATGTTACTAACAACCTAATAAGATAATTATTGTATGACTTATAGGACCATGGCATACTAATAACATTTTTTTCATTTTTTTTTAATACTTCTCGGTACATTTTGACTTATGTATGGTTAGTTATCTATATGTCTCATGTATAAACCATTTATCATCAACATATACTTTATGCTGTATATGATATTGTCATGAAATAGTTTTTTTTTAATTATGTACTTAAGTATATCAAATACAATCTTTATGATTCTAAACTATTAAAAAAAATTGCAAATGAAATCATAATAATAAAAGGAGAAGAAAAGTACTTAACCTCGCACCAACCCCAAATGAATTTGTGATAATTAAGTTGAGATGATCAAGATATATACACGAATTGGTTGATGAATTGATCCAAGATATAAGCACTAATATTTAGTTGACTGGTCAAAAACCAAGAGCACTTGTTATGTCATGACTCAATAATGATTTCAATTTTGCAGCCTCTAGTTTTGGATATTTTATTGGCTCCCTGTCAAGTTAAGAGTCTCAAACTTTTACAGTGATTTTGACTTAGATTTGTCTTTTCTTCCGTTAAAAAAATTATTTTCTAAATCAATTTAGATTAATAAAACTATAAAAACTATACTGTTACTCAACCTTTTTTTTTTTGTAATTTTAAATTAAATATTCATAACACTTAACTAATCTCATAGGAGTATAATATACGTTAGACTAGTTTAGGATTATTGTTCCGGTAGAAAAAAGCACTTTTTTGGCAGCACTAACAACTCAGGAGAGTTTGGGATTGCTTCTGTGCGCCCGCCTTAAAAAGAAGCTGCTACAAAAAAAAAAAAAGATGGATTTATAGAGAAACCTAAAAGTAGGAACCATCTGCTTTTGAAATAAAAAATATCTAAAATATCATTATCTGAAAAATATAATTACAACTTCCTTCATTTTTTATTTTTTATAAAATATAC
This sequence comes from Boswellia sacra, assembly GCA_013180625.2. NCBI lineage: Eukaryota > Viridiplantae > Streptophyta > Magnoliopsida > Sapindales > Burseraceae > Boswellia > Boswellia sacra. The sequence goes on along the minus strand of SNVD02009452.1, from coordinate 33,991 downwards.
TTAATTAGTAATTAAATATTTGTAATTATATTTAAAAAATTTTAAAATATTATATTTAATTTAAATTACAAAAATAAAAAAAACTTAAAACAGTCGTCGGAGGGTCATTAGAGCATCGTAGGAGATAATCATTGACGACCACTCCAGTGGCACGTTCAGCGACATCGCCAACACCATCATGATCATTGGCGTGCGATCTGATCGTCTACGGTGGATTTCACGGCAAAAGGCGTGTGCCATTTGCAGCAAAACACGACAAAAACTCTCTAATGCCTACGTCCATCGTCTTTTATGGCGAAACCTTGTTTTCGATGACTGAGATGTTTGCACCGCCGTATAGATCAGATGACGATGATCATTTCCACACCGATGGTATCACGAGATGCACCTCAGAGACAGTCGCTAGTGACCAACTCCAACAGTGGTTCGGTGACCCCTCCGGCATCTAGTTTTAAAATTTTTATATCCTTTCATTTTTTTGAAATAAATTTATTTATTTAAAATTTAAAAATATAAAAAATAATTATAATATATATTAAATATATCCAATAAATATTAATAATTATCAACAATATAAGTTCACATTTATTTAATATATGTTATAATTTTAAATTAGTTTATATTAAATATTATATTTAAATGAATTTGATTTTGATATTCAATTAAATTAAATTTATACATATAAATTATACATGAATATCTTTTACATAAATTAAAAATTAATTATACATTTTATTTATATTTACAAAAAATAATTTATATAGAATTTTTACTAAATAGTTAAAAAGTTGATTATAAATTTTAATAGCTAAATATTATAAAAAATATTATACATATCTATTTTGATCATTTGTACATAATAAAAACTACAATAACAGTAATATCAAATACTTTTATCTGTTTTTTTAAAATAAAACAGTTTTTAAAAGTTGATTTAGTAAACACCATTTCACCATTTTAAAGCTGATTTTTTTATGGTAAAACAAAAACTAATTTTTTATTTTATAATAACAGTAATCTCAAACTCTCTCGTTGAGAGACAAAATCTACAGTAATATTCTGTATTAATTCTTCAAAAAAGAAATTTGATTTCGAGAAAGAGAAAATAAATTAACTTAATGAATTATTTATAAACTTTTGTAACTGACTATACCTTTTTAACAGTCAAAGATATCATATTCTCATCATTAGTTGTCATTGGAGGGAATCTCTCTACTCTAAAAAGACTCGAAGGGCGATCCCCTTATTTGAAACCTTCTACCCCTATAATTTTGAAAATCTCAAAACGACACCAATATTTTGCCATATAATGAAGTCATGTTGAGTCAATACAAAAATTTTAAGTCAGACTATAACTATTCCATTTTTATACTTTAACGGTTTTTGTCTATGATTAGATTTGTACTTTATATATATATATATTGATATTCTTCCAATTTCAATTGAAAATCCTTGTATTAAAGTTGTATAAACTTTAAAAAGATGATTTGAAGAGAAATTTAAGGTTTTAGTGTCAAATGTTGAATTATTTCAGTTGAAAATCCTTATATTAACAGTTGTATAAACTTTAAAAAGATGGTTTGAAGAGAAATTTATGGCCATAACAGAGTCAAATGTTGAATTGACAAGAAAATAATGTATTTTATGGATGGTAAAGTCATAATGAGGGGTTTATGAAATTTTCAAAACTATCAAAGTTACGAGATTTGTGCACCCCATTAGGAATAAAATTTCTCAAACTGGTACCCATAAAGGAAGAGTAGAAAAGTTAAGAGGCAATCAAAAATAATCACTATAATAGAGTATTATTTGTTGGATTAGCGAGTTGATTATTGTCTAATTATAGAATTTAGATCTGGATCCAACCTTCAAATAGTTTACATATATTAAAAGACATGTAGAACCAAACAAAAGGTTCATTGCTTTTGAGACTTTTGACATTTTGTGATGATAGTGGTATGTTCAACAAAGGCAAGAAAGTTAAATAATACGTTCTCCATTTGTTTCTTATAATATTACAAAGTGATAATAATAAATGAATGTATTCACTTAAAAAAATAAAATTAAAAAAAAAGTTGGGCTGAGCATTGAGCCATTCTCGCTTAATTTAATGCCATTTGATTGTATATTCAATACTTATTATTTTATTCTTGGATGCTCCTAAAGATATCAAATAGATGGAAATGATCAAAGTTTGAGTAGTTTTGACGATTATTATTATTATTATTTATGCATTTGAAGAAAGATATCATATCTTACAATGTATTTAGTAACGTCAATTTTACTTCAAGTTAATAAAAAATACATAAATTCAAAGAGTGAATGAAGACTTGAAAAAGGAGAGAGGGGGAACAGACAAAACAAACGACAATTTAACTTCATTTAATTAATTTTCTAAAAAACAAATTTGGTTTCATCTGTTAATTACTACTATAATTGATAGATTTCTATATTTATAAAGTTTATATACAAATTTATATACAAATTTATATATAAATTTGATATGATATCACTCGTTAATACTATATTTACGAAGTTTATATATAAAGTTTGTATATAAAATTTATGATATCACTTATTTAATGTCACATAATTTATCAATATTTATCATATTAATAATTCATATTAATTTTTTTATTTAATTAATATTATATTAATTTTATATACATATTTTATAAATATAAAAAAGGTGATTCTTATCAGGGGTCATTTGCTAAATAAAATCAAAATCACTTTTCCTATAACTGCTCCCAGACAAAAGAGGAGACAGAAACAGTGTCAATTTTGATGATTTGAGGGCTTATTCTTAACTCAATTAGATTTTCTATTGTTTCTTAATTTACACAGCAGAGTGATGTGAGTGTTGATTTGAAATGATGACAGAAAAGCAAAAGTTAGAAAACAAAATTTGATAATAAAGTAAACCATTTTCATAATATGGGTAATACTTGACTTTTTGCTTTATTTGATAATATGTAATATTGCCGGCCAAATAGTTTTTCCAGCCAAGGCCTAGTCCAATTATCAGAAAAACAGAGCAAAAGTTGAAAATTTCACATTGCTTACATGCAAAATTAGAAAAAGAAAATTAGTGCAACTAAAGAAAAACATGACAACAAATCCCAACAAATAGTGCTTCAAATTTGAGAAAAAATCTTCACGAAAGTAGCTGAAGAAATGATCTACATAAAGGTCATTATATGTCACGGGAGTAGATAATATTTAATGATATTTTAGTAGTGTTATTCTGTATCTTATCGAATCAATAACATCATTGATCTCATAAAATTTCGGGAAATTTTATCGTCAACCACAGCTGCCAAATCAAGAATACGTGACCCCTACTACATGGTATATTGAAATCAACATAATGGGTACAAATGAAAACTTTTGCCAAGAAGTTAAAATAATACAAAAACCGACCTCATATCTTACCAACTAAGAGACCAAACAAATAGCTCTAAATGCTAAGAAATTGGATGTGGTTGGATTCAGATACTGCATAGCATAATGTAAGATCTCGCGCAAGCATAATGATCCATGTATGGGTAAGACATGTTTCATCTTTTATTCTGTTCACAATATTGGTTTAAAATTAAGTGAAAGTCATATCACGATGAAAGTATAGATAAATGAAAGCTCTTATGCACATACACGTAGCATTTATGATGCTGGATTTTATGGACAGCAGATATGTTTGGACTATTAGAGATGAGGTTTGAGCAGTTAGTGATAAAACTAATTTATAATAGTTCAATGATGATAAACTCCCTAGACATGATACTGTTTAAGCATTTTAGAATAATCTATAGATATAGTTGCTGTTAAAGTTATGCAACTTGATCAAAGTGATGCAGGCCTAGTTCAATATGGGATCATAAAGTTTACCTAGAAGCTGAGGCCAGCCAGGTTCAAATGACTTGGAGAAGCTGTAGAATATTGGGGCTCGTGTATAGTGCTCTTGACTCTGATCTCATAAGCTAGTTTTACTAGTCTATATGCTTCCTGTTTCAGTCAATTTCTCAGCCTAGTTGACACTTCGGTTTGTGTCCTGGAGCCAGCACTGAGTTTTTGAATGTTTATTAGCGTCTTCTTACAACTGCTATCATTTACTCGGATTGAAACTAGCCGTTGACGGCTAAAGTTTTTTTTTTTTTTTGTCCTGACCTCCTGCAGTTTGAGCTAACTTATTCCATATTATCAAAATAATTTCCCAGAAACCATGTAACAATGATTCTGATGAATACTAACAATTCATCTTCTCAGAAAATTTTACGCATACATTGTGTTATTTGAGAAACAAGGCTATTGAATATGTAACATGTTACATTGTGCTAAAATAATAAGCAGCAGTGAGAATGTTTCAAGCACCTATAAGTAACTTAGACTGCAAGGTTGAATGGAATCTCTAGGTAATGAAAGCAGCGACTGCAAAACTGCTGCATTGGGAGGTTGCGTTCCCAGAGTTGAAGCTGGAGTTGGTTCGGCTACATCATCAGGTCCATCTATAGACGGCTTTATTACTGCATAAAATAGAACATTGTAAAATATGGTGAAGATAAGGAGAGCTGCGGCAGTATATGCCAGGAAAGATTGTGAAATTTCTGGCATCTCTAGTGCTGTTTGACCTCTGGTAAGCTTCATATCTGTAGCTGCAATTGGTTGAAAGGAATGCAATATCAAGTACATGCAAATTTAGTTACCAAAATAATTATAAAAAAAAAAAATGGGGGCACTTCATTTGCTTTCTTGCAAAGTCCAATATCCCTCTGCAGAAGATTTGTCAGCATCAGCTAAAAATAAATTCCTGCTTTAGACAAAGATAGATATAAATACATACATAATATATACATATATATAAGGCAAAACGATTCAATTTGTTCTTCTAGGATCATAAGTGAAGATGATTAATTCAAGCTTTTATATTGATGCAGCTATTGTATGTTGAGACGAAAGTCCACACAAATCAGATGAGCATAGAATGACCCTAATTGTTATAAATTGTGAAATGCAGACTGGATTAGACTTGAAATGAGTTAGTCCTGTCCTACATTTAGTCCTGTCTTCCAAAAAGGCGAATAAATCCATCAATAGATGACTATTTTGGAGATGACACAACTAGTTCAAAATGTAAAAGAGGCAAATGTGGGACTAAAGCTATAGTTTTATGAAATAGTCCTATCTCGTAGTTTATCTTGTCTTCTAAACATGCTTCGAGATTACATCTGCACTTAACACTTTCTCTCGTACTAGTATCCTAAATTAGATGGCCAATACCTGAATTTTCACTGCTATAGTTCAGTGTCTTTGAACTTTTTTTTACAACCATTTCTTCCATAATTAGCCAAATTGAGACAATACAGAACAATAGCAACTATCACCGTCCTTACGATTGCACACTTGGGGTCATGCACCCCAGTGTCCTTAAAATCTCTGCAAAAAAATAAGAGAATAAAAACTCTAGCTGGTTGGATATTGAATCTCATTCATATTAGGGTTGAGAGGGCTCTGCTTTGTGCTCTACTCCATAACGTCCCCCAATACAATTGTCATCAAAACATTATGTACATCACGTAAAATTGTCTCAACTATTTGCTTTTAACGTTTATGTGCACAAAAGATGTTGATAGGAAAACTAAATCAAGCAAGAATAAAATAGAAAGCCATTCTATGTACATTCGGTCTGCAGGGATTTGCGCTCTAGACAATAACTTGTTTCCTTTCCAGAACAGATGCATAATTGGAATTTGTAGCAAATTGACTAGTTATAAAAGCTGGTAGCTGCAGAAAAAACTTCTTATATCTTCACCGAGCATGAGAAATGTGAGAAGCAAGACAAATGGACCCAACCTGGATTTGGACAATTCACCTAGATGAAATTGACCAAAAGTTGATTTGCATTATCAAAGCAATATGAAACCTATTTGACTAATTAGATGATATATGAGCATTTTGAGTGAGAGAAATCAAAATATTAATCCATCCATGATCCACCACCAATTTACAAGTGGCAGGACCCCAGAAAGATAAAAAATGCCACGCCACTAGCACTCTCTTAACACTCTCCAACAACTAAATTGAATGTAAACTCACAAATCAATCTGCAAAGCATAAATTGCACAAACATAAACCACAGGAAAATAAACAAAGCAAGAAGAAAACATGTTACATGTAATTCTTTAAATATAAATATGAGTGTGTCGATTAAATCTGAGTGTATAAAAAGTACCCTTTATCTTTGGAGGTTTAACTTGTTTCTTGGAGAGGGTTTGCAGCTGCTGGTCGAGCTTTTGAAGGGCTGCTTTAGCCTCATCTGGGTCTATCTCAAACTGTGAGTCTTTCTCTGCTGCATGGACAACACAAGCTGAAGATAGAGAAGAAGAATAATGAAGATGTTTGTAATTTGTTGTTTTCCTGAAATCATCACTTGCTAGTAGCTGAGAGATGATTGTCCTAGGCTTGCTGGGGATCAAAGAGAGGTTTACAGGAAATGATAAAGTTGGCTTGTTGTGAAGCGAGAGCATTTGAAGGCTGGCAATGGCAAGTGCTAGTGCAAGTGCAAGTGACCAAACCTTAGCCACTTAAATGGCTTGCTTAACGATAATACCTGAATGGACATATTTGCCTTTTCCCAAAAATGAGAGTTTTGTTTGGCCACTCATATAAAACTAATCTAGCTTCGATTGGAATATCCTTACGTTCAGTTTAGCCTCCGGAGGAAGAAAGTAAAATGAGGACTTTTTTGTCATACCTTGAACCATATATTTTGCATTGTATCATATTTGGGTCAGCTGATTTCTAAATATGATATCAAAATGTCGTTATCAAAATATAACCATTTTGAATTGATTTTATTTAAATGTATTTTACATGTATGGGTGTATGAAGTTGAGTTTGATATAGGGAAAATGTAAAAAATGATCAAATTAAGGGACCTCTTTAAAAAATAACCCACTCTCCATATATTTATATGTCATAACCCTTTTGAGTACGAAATGATCTCTATACCATTCTTTCTTTCTTCCTTCTTCATTCTTGGATAAAATCTCTTTACACATTACTGTTTTATATAATACATGATACTTTATACATGGTTTATCACATATTTATTGTCTAAAAAATACGATATTAGCTTAGAAAAATGAATTAAGCTAGGTTGAAGTGATCCGAGTAGTTTAATGAAAAAAACTAGATTTTTTTTGAGAAAATCCGGGTTCTTTGTTGAGAATGATGACAACTTGACAGTGCTTTTCATCATTGTCGAGTGTCGAGCATACTGTCGGACGCCATTCGATAGTGAAAGAAGTGTCAGATACTGTCAGATTTATGTAATCCACAGAACTCGGCACATGGTGTTGAGTGTCGATCACATTATTAGGCACCATCTAATAGTAAAAGAGAGGTGTCGGATATTGTCGGATTTACGTGATCGACAAAACTCGACACATGATGTCGAGCATCGAGCACATAATTAGAAAGAGAAATTGGGAATTGAATGTCGGATTGCTTGTAACTGACACTCGATAGCCCTTATCATCAAGTGTCAGTTACATGTAATTCGACACTCGACATATGTTCTTCTAGGCTTATCGAGTGTGGAGCATGAAACCAGATTGACACTCATCATCATCTACCTTCATCCATCGACTTCAAAACCATTATTTTTACACATCTTACACTTCAAATAATTCATCAAACACTTTTAAAATAATAAACAACCGTAAATAACTTTTAAAACACAATAAATCATATGCTTTGATAGTAGGTATCGGTTATAAGAAAAAGGAAATAGAAATGAATTAGTTGAATTGTTAAGGGTATAGAGATTATTTTACAGTTAAAAGGGTCATGACATGTAAATATATAGAGAGTGAGTTATTTTTCAAAAGAATACCTTAATTTGGGTCATTTTTTACATTTTCCCTTCGATCTATTGTGCTACTTATATAAAATAGTTGCCTTATCCATGAATAGAATTATCAAATAAATTATATTTTTATTATAATAGCATATTGATATGATTTAATAGAGCATTTTTATATTTATAACATAATTATACAAATTTATTTATATAAATTAAAATCATATATCTTCGTATTGTTTCTTTTAATTAATCTAATTTGAATCTTATATATAAGAATTTGTTTCTTTTACATAAATAAAGGTAATGTTATCTAACATAATCAAGTCAAAGATCTCACACGATCTTGGAAACTTAATTTAATAAATTTAATAAAGCTTCTATGACTTTGACTAAAAAGGTGGCAACAAGAATACTCAAAAGTCACCAAGAATGCAACAAGTGGACTTAGTTATACCATGAAAATAAAGAATAATTAAATACTAATCGCAACTCCGAACTGTTTTTGCTTTCAAATCGCAAGCTATTATGATCGTGACAAGGAAGGAAAAATCTTGTGCCAGTTTGACAATTTTCCCTTCCTGTTGTCATAATTTGCTCCTGTCAATTTCATAAAATTTGGGATAATATTAATTATCCTTGCTTGGTTACCTTCACGCCTATTTCTTCTGTTTTCTTAAACAAAAATTTCGTAAAATGTTTAGAAATTTTTATTGAATTATTCTCTCTAAAAATAAAAATAACTTTTTATTTAATTTTCAAACTACTCTCTTTTTATATAATTTGCCTTTTCTTAATTTTTTATTTCAAAATGATTTTATTAGTTAATAATTATTAATAATATTTGAAAATAAAAAATATCTTTTAATTTTTTAACTATAATTCATTGAAAATAAAAACATAAAAATATATATAACCAAATATATTTTCACATAATTTAATTTCTCGTTGAACGTATTAACACATCTCTATTCTCCTATCGGATTATAAATTTTGGAAATAAAAACATATAATTCATGACCAAACAGGTCCAAGCTATCGACCTATTAATTCTGTACTCTAAAATTTATTTAAAAATCCATGAGACCCTATTTGCAATTTTAGTAAAAAAAATGTTTTTATAAATTCAATCTTCTAAATCATTTTATCTTTTTCTCATTCTTATTTTGCAAATTTCTCTTATAATATTATTAAGAGAAAGCATTATTGAGATGATATACGAATTTAAAAATTAAACGTCTCAAAATAAACTTTTTGGACCGCTTGTGGGATATTTGCAAGCAAAAAGAAGAAAGAAACGAATAGTGTATATTCTTGAAATATTTTTAAGTTTAATGATTAGAAAAATTAAACCTAAGCACTTCAGTATTGTAATTGCAAGATTGAATATAAACCACAACTAGTGACTTTGAATGCAAATATGTGGAAGGCATCGGACATAAAGACTTGTTGGGTTTTCATAAAAATTTATTATATTATTTCCTAAAAAGAAAAGTAAAACAAATACGTGGAAAATTTAGTGACTTTCTTTTGTTTAATGGGAAATCATTTTGGGTTTTAGGTTCAATATATGGTGGATATTCAGCAAAATCCACTTTCCATTATGGGTATTATAATTTTTAAAAAAGATTATGATTTCTAAATTAATTCTATTTTGCTCTTTTTGGTTTTGTATATTGAAGTTGTACTACTTAATCTACTCAAAACAAAAGACAACCCAATTATTTATGTGATATTGAATTTCCTTTTCTTCTTAATTTGAAAAAAATAAAAATAAAAAACAATCCAGGACCTAACTATTAAAAAGTAAGTTACATGTACAAATATATAGGAGAATATTATTATCCATACCGTGATCTCTCTCTAATTAAATAAGAAATTCAAGTACAAAGCAACGAAATACATAACTATATTATAAAATTGATTTTCCCTACAAGTAAATTGTCACATTCATAATCTTGTCCTTTTAATTAATAGACTTTGTAACATTTACCCAAAGATACCTAGAAGAAAAAGTTATGTCTCGTGATTCATGAATATTGATGATCCACATCTATATCATCATGTATGGTGTACAGTGACTACACTAAAACATGCAACATGTAACATATATTGTATCTATATAATAAAATCATGTTAAATGCTCATTTATTCTCTTTATACCTATTTGTTGTTGTTATTACAAAGACGAGAATAAAGCCAAGTCTAGGTTGGATTCTACTTGACCTAACTTTCTACCAACTCGATTGAGTTTGATGAATGACGTAATTTATTAATAATATGATAAGTTCATCCTAAGTAAGAGTTTTTTAAAGTATACAAAAATACGAAACTATGAAATTATATTGATGTAATTCGAGTTTTTGAATAAAGTAACATTATGTATACAATCATTTCATTAGACGTGATATAAATTTACATAAAGATAAAGATAAAAAATAAATTAAATAATTTGACCAAATAAAGTGAAATCTACTTGTTAAATAACCTTATAATTTTATGGTAAGCCAGATTGTATTGTATGATAAATTATTTTATATATAAATTATTGTATTCGGACATCTACGTGACAAAATATAATCGGTTAAAAAGATGGACGACCCAAATTAATAAACCATAAATTGTTGTGAAATTATGTTCCATCTTTTAACATGTAATAGTAACGTAACATGTTGCTTGATTTGTGTAAGCGAAGGTACTTGTAGTGCGAAAACAAAAACAAAAAAAAAAAAAAAAAGAAAAAGAAAAAGAAAACGCAGAAAACAATAAAACAAAAACACAAACTTCGAAAGAGAGAGAAACTGAAAACACAACAGAGAAATGAAGAAATCAGGCGCAGCAGAGAAGAAAAGGGTGCGGAGATCATCAGCGGCCTTGCAAAATGGCACCAGAGATCCCAACTCTGATACCCCACCTAGGGTTTGCCCTCTCTCAATCTCTCTGTATCTCTATCTGTTTGTATCAAATGACACACACCCACATGTCGTTTCGTTTCATTGTTTTTGTCGGCTGATCTGGGGTTTCATGTGCATAAGTTCGGACGAATGGAAGTGATATTGTGAAGGGCATTTTTGATTTGTTGAATTTTCGATGTAATCTTTTTGGTTTTTGAGTTTATGCTTTTTGGGCGCGTTTATGTTATTGGTTTGATCCATATTTTTGGCATTAGAGATTGGAATGGAGTGAAAAAGATTATTAATTTCGTGAAAATTAATGTATTCTTCTATGATATAGTTATGATTGTATTTGGTTTTTGATTTTGGTGTTTCTATGTTTCTTTTGGTTTCAAGTTTCAAGTTTTTGTTTAGGGAACTGCAAGGGTAGTCTTTTTATTGGAACAATGGTTAATATTTTCAGTTTTAGAGGAACCCAAATGAAAAGAATGATCTTTTGCAATAAAATGAAAATGGGGTTTTGGAATTGACAAATCAGAGGCTCAAAACGTTAATGAATGAAAGAAATAATTGCCAATTAAGGATGTTCTTTGGCATTATATTCTGCTTGGCAAAAGTTTTGTTTTAAAAACTGGTGTAAAAACTGCTTTAAGGGAAGTGGGTTGTTCTCATGTTGCTTTTTAGGGCTTCCAAAATGAGAACATCCAAGTTGTTATAGCATATTCATGGATTGGCACGTAGTGCCTCATTGTATCGAGGCAAAAATATCTATGATGGTTGTAAAAATTGCTTCCCCTCTCTTAAATGACCTCATAGGTCAATTTTTATTTCATGAGTTGTAGACTGCCTGATGAATGCTTATGTACCGTGTCTGAAATATTTTATTATGCCATTTTATCTGTACCCTTATTAATGTATTGCCAACCTCAGTTTCTTGTTTAATTGATTGTTCTTATCTTGCTTTTGTTAAAAATTGATGCTGATCTTTATGTGCCTAATTTCTTGCACCTTTTCTGTGGGGAAAAGGATGTTTCTATTTCTTATTTTGCTCTGCTTTCTAATATTCCTATGTGCATTTATTTATTGGCTTTTGATAGAAACAAGCTGCCAAGAAGGATGTTTTTCAGTTGTTTGCTGAAAAAGTGAGAGACCACAAGGAGTTGGAATCTAGGTGGGCAGTATTACAGGAAACAAGAGTGGAATATTTTAGAGGAAAGGATTTTGTTAACTTTTTGAGAAATCATCCAGAGCTTAAAGAAATACTAGAAGCAGACAAGAATCTAGAAACTGAAGATATTGCCAATGCTCTTTTAAGAAAGAATCTTCTGGTGCGCTGTGATCGCGTGGTGAAAACTGTACGTCCTGGTAAAAAAAAGTTGTCTACCTGGCCAGCACATTTAGAGATCTTTCCTGTAAGTCATCTTATAAACTTTTAAAAAAGATTGAAATATTTGGTTAGTGACTATATTTAACTAGGTTGTTGAGCCACCTGAACTTTATTCTTGCGTGATTTGGTGATGCAATTATATTCTGATTTTGTAATAGAGTGTTGAAATAGCTTTTTTCTATAAGTATTTTGAAGCATGTCTCTTTGCATGGACTAGAACACTTTCCCCATGGTTGTTTTCTTTATGGTTTTAATATGTTTCTTAGAAACATAAAAAAGTTATACTAGTCTTTGTGGTCACACAGAGTGTGCAGAACCTGAGTACTTGACTGAGTTTAGCGGCTTTGCCATGATGCTCTTTTTGCAGCTTGGTTAAGGTGATTTGTTGAGAATTTAGTGAATAAATGTATATGAAACTATTGATGTTCTTCCCTAAGATACATGTTATCTACTTCTTTCATGTGCTATTATTCAAACACATATTTCTGGCTGATATTTTTGGAATTCTGAAATCATCTTTGTACATACATATCATTTGCTTCATTTGAAGTTTCTCTTCTTGTTTTACTAATACTGTGATTATTTCTTGCAGGAGCAAGTATTCTCTGATAATGATGCCTTTTTTGCATGGACATTTGTAAAACGACGGCCTTTGTGGCAAACGCTTCTCTCATTTTTCTGGCCAGTGTTGACTCTTGCAATTTGCTTGTTTCCAGTTTATCCACACAAGTGCAAGCTATTAATACTTTATTCGTGTGCTGGGGTCTTACTGCTTATTCTTTCTTTACTTCTGTGTAAGTACTACAGGCTCATCGTTTATTGTGATTTATTTTTTAAAAAATTTTTTTTTCCATACACAATGAATCGTTTTAAAATCATTTTATTACCTTATTTTTGTTTGCTATTTTTTTTTTTTTTTGCTTTCGGTTTTAAAAGAAATATGATTTATCAATGACAGCAGGATCACTTGAAATTCTAATGAGATATGTTAATTTGTATAGTATTCCTTGCTTATAGCTGCTGGTATCAAGTATTAGATGATCTTGCTTATAATTGTCAGATCTGCCATGTTTTATTGTCTGCCAAGTTGCATGTTGCATTTTTGGTGTTCTAAATTTGCTATGTTGCACACCTTATATTCTTGTCAATATCAGTCTGTGTTATTTTCTCTGTGGAGAGATCATGTGATATTTATTTTGAGTAAGGCAGTCACAGAGTTATCACCATCTGCCTTCATAATTAATTGAATCAAGCTTTATGGTTCGTTTCATGTTAGTTGCGAGGGTATGTCTCAAGACAATGTAATTTATAGTAGCAAGGAGATGTGGTGCTCTATGATCATAGTTTTTGAATTAGAGCTGCAAATTGGAGACTTATGATAGTGGATTGTAAGCTAGGGATGTAAGCATTTTATGGCAATAGTTGTGTGCTATGATTTTAATCCTATGCACCCCTTGCCTCTGATCACTTTACTCAAAGCCTTTCATGTTAACATAATGGAGATACATGATAGACTGGGAATGTGATACCTACAACATTATGGACTTGTCTTTTATTTTTGTACCTGTTATAATTCTCTTTGTGGTTTGGCACAAGTGATCTTATTAGAATCTGGCTAATAGTCATCCCCTGTTGGGATAAGGTGATTCATGCGATTGGTTTATGTGCACAAATTTTAAACAAAACTCTACTTGTTTTGATGTGGTAAAGTTGGACTTCTAGTTCAATATTGAACCATAATATGTGTTTTTTTTTTTTTTTCCTGATTTGGCCGAATTTAAGCTGCACTGGTATATGCAGCATATCCTCTGGTTCTTTCTGAAATCTTCAATTTCCTGTCATCTCAAGTCTTTTTGATTGTATTTTAGTCTACCTTTGAGTTTAAGCTAGTGTTGTAATTGGTATGTTTCCACTGCTTCTTTTGATTTTTGTCAATTGCAAAATGGGTCTTTCAACATTTGAAGGGAAACTCGAAAAAGGAATGGTATTTAATAGTCTAAAATTTCTCTAGCTGTTTTCCTTGTTGCATTCTAATTCCCATCTGGTCCAATCATCTGCTTTTAATGGTGGGGAGAATGAAAAGGACATTTCGACTGCCTTATTTTTTATTTGTTGATGGACTGCTGGATTTTGACCTGAAAGAGAAACTTGTTTAGAGAGTAATCATCATGTGACCAAGCAGTCGTTTCCATTTAGATAACAATGCTTTTTCAACCTCTCATATCTGTGTAGGTACTAGTGATGTGGAAGTTTTGCATCTGTTTGAGTGTTGTCAGGTGTTTTATGCACTTTTTTTTTTTTTTAAATTTATGTTCATTTGATGCTTAATATTTTGACCATGTTGACAAAGAACTATAATCACTGCTTGTACTGTTCATTATGATTTTGGATTGAGATTTCTTTTGCGGTCCTAAATTTGCAGTGAGAGCTGCAATATTTGGTGTTATATGGATTATTCTTGGGAAACGGGTGTGGTTTTTCCCCAACATTCTAGCTGAGGAAGCAACATTAGGAGAATTATTCCGTTTCTGGCCCAAGAAAGATGAAGAGGAGCGACCTAAGTGGACAGCGAGACTTTTCTATGCTGTAGTAGCTGTACTGGTCATATTATTGTTAAGGCACCATGCCCCTGATGAAGCTGCTAGAGCCAGGTTAGTCCTTTTCTCTAATTATCACTCAAGAAACAATTATCTTTTGTAAAATTTGAAGTCGCTTAATTTTCTTGGGGAACAAAACACAAGTCCTTAAATCTTCAACATGATATGCTCGCTTCGTTACAGTCTGTGCACATAATTGACTTAGAATAAAGTAATCCCACTAACCTAAACCAACTTGGTTTTGATAATGAGGAAATTTAGTCCATCTTTGGGTAGTACTGTGCATCAGTGTGAGATCCTGCAACTTACTAGTGAAGTTCCCCAAGGTCCTTGAGAACCATGAAACCTTGTATTTGTATCCCCAAGCTCCGGACCTCTCTCAAGTGTGTTCCTTTATATAAATTCAAATGTCCTTTGGTGTTACTACCCTATATCTTGTAGGACAATATGGGATCATATTCTATGCGTCTAAGTCTAAAGAGCCAATTTCACTCTGGCCGCAGATATCAGAAACGAATGTCAAATATAATCGATGATGTTCTTGAGTGGTCTCCGAGGTTGGCCCTATCTGGGATGATGGAGAAGCCGCCAAATGTGGTTAACGCCACAGAATCCAGCAACAATTTTACAGATGGGAACAATACAGCCTCAGAGAAGATGGCTCCACCTGATAGAAGTGCAGAAACCGTTTTAGAGCAACATGAGAATGAAGAAACTGGAAAAGTAAAAGACGATGATCAATATCAACATCAACATCATGACAATATATGACAAAATACACCATGAATGCCTAGCAGACAGATAACATTGTTGTCTTTTTTTTTTTTGGGTTTTTTAAAAGCTTTTTGCTTAATTTTGAGTGTAATAGTATTAACTATGAAAATAAAGCAGCTGGTTTTAAAAACTGTACCTTTTTGACATATTTATAAATACAGATTACAATGCCAAGTGCTAACCATAGGATGTTTATTTTAAGTAATCCAGCCTCAACTATATTTAT
This sequence comes from Boswellia sacra, assembly GCA_013180625.2. Lineage (NCBI taxonomy): Eukaryota > Viridiplantae > Streptophyta > Magnoliopsida > Sapindales > Burseraceae > Boswellia > Boswellia sacra. Next base: position 18,252 of record SNVD02009452.1, on the reverse strand, counting down.
CAAATTTTGAGGATGCTTTATGATTGTGATTCCCAATTTTCCATACATACCTTTAATGCTGCTCTTTTATCTTATGATGTAGCGTTTCTCATATATCTTGATAGCAATCTAACATAAGGTTAGACATTAGACTGTGATACTAGCTAATCATTTGTGGGGAAATTTTCGTTGAGCAAGTTTTCATGATCCGTGTATGCAATTTGATCTTATGTTTTTGATTCGGATTGACATATAAACTCGGTAAAATGTGCTAGCAATCGTGGTGTCCGATGGGGGTTTTATTGATTGCGAAATCATCAAACGTATCAGGTTTGAAGGAACCTATTTGGATTTGAAACTTTCAGAAAATAACACTTTTAATCTCATTGTTTAATGTAGGTAAGTTTAATTTTAGGCTTTACAGTTATTTTTGAAAATTTCGGGTCAAAGGGATTTAATTGAAATCTCGAGGGTCTAGAATATGCCGTTATCTAATGTTGCCAACGAAAGTGTAACAACTTGAAACTTAATTGAATAAAAGATTACAACAAAAAAATAAATAAAAATTCTATAAATTATATGAAATATTAATATAGGTATGTTTACCAACTAATGATTCTTGTTATCAAACTTCTTAAAAGAGTATAAATTTTAATTTATTTTTGTTAGTTTAATTCATGATCTGCTCACTTTCATCGGTTAATGGAAGTTGTTTTTAAGAAATGGAGATAGATTTAAGAAAAATTTAAGTTCTAAAAGTTTAATTGTAGGTGTACTTAGAAAAATGAGTGCATGGATGAATTTTTTTGATGAAATAGCCCATCTAATAAAATTGAGTAATGCTACTCTTAATCAAATGGTATAGATATTGATGTAGTATTAATCATTTATTTATATATTATTATTATTAATTAAATAAATAGATTTTGTATATTTATTACTTTAATAACTTTATAATATATTAGTTTGTAGGCAGAAGTTTGCAGGAAGAACTAGCTTTATTTAATAAATTTTTCGGATGCAATAGCCCCACGGAAGTAAAAATATGTCATAGTAATTTAATTACGAATCTATTAACGCGAGGTGCTAATCACGCTTTCCCTCCTTCCATGTCAACATTACAAGAGAGTACGAAAATTTTGTTAATTTTTGGTTCCTTCTTGTGGAGAATTATATATGACGTTGATTAATGTCATTGGAGACGTAACATCCACATTTGGTGCTGGAGTCATTAAGAAAGGAATTCCTTAACCTTTTTCGTGATCTACGCTTTGTTGACCTTGTTCGAAGACTTCAGTTTATGGGCTACTTCTTTCTCTGAGATCAAACCGGAGGAATAGAGGCTGCTTTCATAGATAGTGGTCTCTTCTTCACAGGCGGTGCTGTGGGTGTAGCTGTCATCGATCGGATCTCCGCTTGCAAACAAGACTTCTACTCTCCCCTCCCTAGCTTGGATCCTTTTCGAAAGGCTTTGCCTTCTTACACCTTTGTTGACCAGATAGGGTTTCATTCTAACTGTGAAGTTGAAGCGTTTTCTGTGCTTTATCCAAGCTTGTTCTAAGACTTTGTTTTATGGGCTGTTGTTTTCAGCTTTATTGTGGACATTTTAACATTAAGGACATGCAGAAAGTCGAGTGCATTGACTAATATTATTCTTATACATTTTTGTCTCGTTTTGTAACTTTTGTTTGTTGCTTATAGGGGTTCTGTTGTATATTGCAAAAGCTTGAATATAACTCTGTTGCGGCCAGAAAACGTAAAGAAAGCCACAAAGCTAGCTCTTTTTAGCAGTTACGTGTTTGAGATATCAACCTTCTTTGCCTTTCTTCCCTGGTCAATTTTTCTACGAAAACGAGCTTGTCAAATGGGTCAGAGCCTGACAGGTTTCCTTTTCATCGTCACTATTATTGTTTTAGTGAAAATGTCAGTATGGTTTTCGAGGCAAGGGAGATGTGTTTTTGGTTGGTGATAAAAGAAAAGAAAAAAAACCTAGAAAATCAAAACTAGGTAATACTATTACAAAGTGAAAGATTTGTTCTGTTATTATCTCGAAAGTTTTCTTTTGGGGGTTTCTGTTTTCTCCGATTTTATGCCGTTTTCCACTTTTATTCCGTCATTTTGTCTTGTGATTCAAGTCATTTGGTTGTCTTGTGACGATGATATATAGTTCATCTCTTGTTAGCCGTTCTGAGTGTTAAAGTAGTTCATTAATGCAAAATAATGGACTTGAAAAGGAAAATTTTGGATTATTATTATTATTTTTTTTTTTGCTGTTCAAAGAAGTTGAAAATAAAATAATGTCTTTTTATTTATTTTTCATTATAGATATATTTTTGTTCCTTACTCAAAGCAAAATTTATGACATTTAGTCTATATTTTACCCTTTATAATTATATTTGATGTATAGAAATGTAGTAGCAATAAAATAAACTAAAAGTTTATAAATTAAAAGAAATTATCTTTGGATTAAAATTATGATTATTTTAAAAAAAAGGAAATGTAAAATCATTGTAAATGCTTTGTGCATAAATGTTCTTTTATAAGTTTATAGGTTTCTAATAAAGCCACGAGCGGTTACGGTTCGAGTTCCTGATCAAATGAGGGGGAACTAGGATCTCTCATCTCTTCGTCCTTTTACAAATGGACATACGAAAACATTTTTTAGCTGTTATTTCGGAGGTAGCTATTTTGTAATTTGGATTAGGATTTTCTCCTAATCTTAATTTCACCTTAGCTTTTACAAATCTTATGTCACGCGTATTTTATTAATTTTTTGAGTAGTTAAGATATATTATATTCTCTCTTTTCTCTCATTTATTGTGTATTAATCATTAATAATGTATTTGAATTTTGTAAAGTGAAGGTCAGATTAGGAGAGAATCCTGGTCTCTCTGTAGTGTGAATTATTCAATATTTTTTAATTCAAACCAGAATGAATATTGAGTCATGATATTGATTAAATAATTTTTTTTATACAGTTCTACTCCAGCAGTCGTTAGTGCTTCCGTTCCTTTACATTGGGATGGGTGGAGTCGGCAAGATAGGCAATAGAAACGTGATATATTGATATGGGTGTTTATTGCTAATTATGTTTTCCTATTCATGTTTTGATTATGAATAGGAAAACATAATTAGCAATGCAGTAAACCTTCGTCAACCGGGTTTCCCGTTGGATCTGATTGCACCTTAATTAAAAAAACAAATCATGAGAAATAAAACTAATACAATAAATCATGGTCCATAGCCCTCTGTCAACACTTCCTTTTTTTTTTTTTTGCTGATAGGATGTACCTTTACCACAGCATGAAGTCTTTTTTTATCATTCGGCTTAATGTGGCCCATACACAATGACAATCAAGTTTAATCAGTTTAATTAACACATGAATAAAGTAGTTCTTCATTACTCTGTAGTAGTCATATTGTGTAGAGCCATGAAGAATTTAAGGTTATAATTTTTGAAAACTCTTAGAGTAGTGCACTGTGCGTTAAGCATGTTTGTTTACATTTCACAAAGTAATACCGGCTGCTTTTTTTACATGTATATAGATATAGGGTACAAGGCTATAAACTCAATTGTGGATATATATAGTCAATTTTATTGTGTATTTCTTGTTGAAGATTGTTTAGCCTATTCGATGATAAGGTTTTGCAAAATTGGATGTTGTTTAACATGTTTATATAACTTATAATTCAAAACAATATTAAAAAAAAGAGCAGAAAAAACATAGAAACAATTTTAAAAGCTCAGCTCTTCTCTCTCTTCAGTTTCTCTGCCTTTTTCTGCCCGACGCAGAGTATGTCTGTTATGCTAGTTGGCTGTCCTTCTAGGCATTGCTTGCAGTGCCTACAACATTCTAACTGGCTAGATGTCATTAAATTTTCTTCAATAAAACAACAAATATCACCTTGTTAATGTGCTTTTCTCTGTAATCATGCCAGACTCCATAGAGGGACTACAAATCCTTGTATCGGTTTCAAATAGATATAATAATGTCTTATTCCTAGTATAACTATTAGAATTTGGGAGCCTTTTAACTATATCCTCTCGAGAAACTAAACAGACAGTTGACAATCACGTATCAAATATTAAAGTCATTCCTTTATTTTCTCCCTGAGAAAGAGCTAGCATTAACCAGTTGTATTAATATTATTTGTTGGAAAATATTTGAATTTAATTATATTTTAATCTATTAAATTCTATCATTTAAAAATATAAATATATATAAAGCTACATTGGACAAAATTTAATGAAGGGTGTCCTTGAAAGTGCGAAGAGAATTTTTGTGGGTGTATTTTATTGTCCCACTCTAATCAAAATTACAATGAAAACTAATAATTATTGTTAAAATTAAGTAGATTATAATGGTTAATTGGCATGCTAAGCAAATTAATAAATTAATTATGTGAAAATTCTTTCATTTTGAAGAGGTTTCATTGTCCTGTCTTCGAGCAAAAAAAAGAAAGAAAAAAGGACTGACATCTCTCTCCGTCCTTTTCGTGCTCGCTCCTCTTCATTCTTGTCCCTTTCTCCCCCTTTCCATCCCACTCTTCTCTTCTCCACTGTACCTTCTCCTTCTTTTTCCTTACTCTTTCCTCTCCAAGACTCTCTTGAAACATCATTCCTCTCTTGCCAGCTAGCCAAGTTAATCTTCAGGTAACCATTTGGAAAGAAGAAAGCACTGTTTTTTTTTTTTTTTTTCATTTTATTTTTACTCTTTGCGGTGAAACGAGACAATTGTGGTTTTCCTCTTACTCAGCTCACTTTTCTTTTGGGACGTGTCAACAGTATTTCATGCATGGTACATTTAGTAAAAATTCTTGTAAAAATTGGTATAAAAGTTATAAATAAGTTTATAAAAATGGTAAGCCAAACAAAAAGTTATAAATATTGCAGAAAGATTTATTTATATTTTTTATATTCTTATTTATAATTTTTATATACTTATTTATAATTTTTATACAAATTTTTGGTAAATGTACCTTTATATAAAATATACAGTAAAATGAACCTTTCTTTTGGTTTAATTTGTACGGTGTTACTGTTAGTCTACGCGTCATGGGTTGCACGATCCTTTATTTTTATATATAATGTAAACATATACTTCAAAACTATCGTTTATTTATGAATATTATATATATGACATAAAAAATATCAAATTAACGGCTTTTCAATTGATAGGTTTTAGATTAATGTTAGATAATTAATATTTGTGTCTTATATTCGCTTGTATTTACCGTTTTGATCACAATTTGTTTATATATATACACACATATTATATTATCTGATTTATATATAAGTCTAATGTTTCTTAAATTTTTAAATATTCATTTTTTTTTCCGAATCTCTTGTAGATTTATTAATACGGGATTCTTATCTTACTGTTCTTGTGCTTCTTGAATATATATATATCTTTTGGGTTGTCAATATCAATGTGGGTTTTCAGTTGCTAGTTAAGAATTTGTTTAAGTTACTTTTCTTTTATCAATGTTAAGGTATGCATATATTTAGAGGGGAATCGAAGATTAATTATATGGAAAAACAAATCGCTAGAGCTTTTTTTTTTCCCTCTTCAACAAAGGATGATTCATGATGTGAATGCAACCCGAACATTAACTGAAAGATTAATTTTCATTTTAATTAAAAAATGACTTTAAACTTTTTTTGTTGAATATTGGGAAGGAAATCCATTTGTAGGTTTAGGTTGAGATTCCCATTCTAAATAATTTGGTTCTATATTTGGTTCAATTTCAGGTTTATGTATTATTATAATAATTTGAGTTCATTATGAAGATTCATTATTATTATGTTTTAAAGCCTGATTAATTAAGATGACTTGTGTAATGTATATACTTTGAAAAAATAATTTATAATTTGTAAAAATAATTCTGAGTGAGTTAATTAATTAAAATGGTTTCCATATGCATATAGCAATAACAGAAGGAAATACAACAACACTTGCAGACTACAAGTTATGTCTGACAAAATAATCATGATGTTTAGCCTATACAACATAAAGGAGATAATAATTACATCTATTGAGAAAGAATAATACGAAAGATTCTAGTAATAGATCAATATAAACATATTTACAAATATTTTTATAATAAAAAATTAAAGTATTATTAAAATAATCTATTTTAATTAATAATTAATCTAATAAATTTAATTGGTCAATTGATATCATTTTAGAACTTTTGATAAAAATTTAAATTTAAAAAAATATTCTAATAAAAGTTGTCCTTAATATAAAAAGTGCAATGAAAAATTCGTGGGTACAAATAAAAAATTTCAATAAAAGCTAATCATTACTGTTAAAATTAATCATTACTGTTAAAATTAAGTATGAAAATTTTGTTACCAAAATGTATCTTAATTAATTATATATTGCACAAATTATAATTTAAAAACTTTATCATAATTTTGTATTTAATTAAATTTTTATCTATTTAATTGTGTTTGTATAAAAACAAATATAGGACAGTAGCATAGAAAACAATGAAAAAAAAAAGTAATTCGAATTTCAAAAAAGTTTAATCTTGTAATGTCATTTGTGGGGTGTTGATTGTGTGTGTGTATGTATATATTGAAAAAAGAGAAAAAATATATAAACAAATTTGACGGTTAGCCAACTCAGCACTCCCAGCTCTTTTTCAGTCCCGGCCTTTTCTGTTTGGTACCTTTGTCACTTCCTCACTCACAACGTAGCCCTGCGCTTTTGTTTTCCATGTTCTCTCTCCTCGGTTTTTCTTCCTTCTCACAATTTTAACAGGTCGGTTCTCTCTCTGCTGCGTTTTCTGCTTATTCACTGTCATTGTCTCACCCTCAACGTAAACCCACACTTTGTTTTTCTATCTTCTCTCTATCCGCTCTGTTTTTCTTCCTTCTCGGGTGAGGTTTTAGTTGTGTTGTTCCTCTCTCTTTCTCTTGAAGGAGGTCCTCTCTTGTAAGTTATGAAATTTCTCTGCTTACTTTAGTTGTAGGTTTGCACTTGATTTCTACTTAGAAATGCTTGAGTTGTTGTTGTTATTATTATTATTTTCAAACAGTTTACTGAGAGGAAAAACCCATGTGAGCTTTTTATGTTGTAGTTGTGTGCTACGATTTTAATCCTAGGAACCGTTCGCCTCAGAACATTTTCTTCATAGTCGTCCACGGTAACATACATAATAGAGACGCTTGATAGACTAGGAATGTGGCATCTACAAACTTAAGGGCCTGCCATGTACGCACTTTTGCACTAGCTATATCCCTTATTTATTGTTTTCCTTGTAACTCTTTCTGTTTGGCTGCTGGGAAAATAGCAAGAAAATGAGGGATTCTCCTCTTTTCCCATCTATTTTTGTGGCAACAAAATGTATACCTACTCAGTTATTGGTTTCTCATTTTCACTGTTTAGCCTCTTAGGGTTGATATTCATGATTTCTAGATTTATAGTTTAAATTGCAAAAATGCCCTTCGTTGTTGATTTCCTTTGAGCTCTTAATCTATTTCGCTTCTAGGAAAACAGAGACAAAAACTCGTGATTTTTTTTTTTTTTAAATTACGCGGCAGCTAGACTTATGAAACTTGTCAGGAACTGACCTTTTAGTAAGCTTGAGGGTATATTTGGTAATATAGAGAATGGTCTTCCTCGCTAACTCACTCTTTCTCTTTATATACGCATTGTTTGTGTAGTTTTCTGTGGAATTCTGGGCCAGCCATGGCAAGTAACCTTAACCTTGTGTTGATTTAATCGAAGTTTACAGAAAAAACTTCAGTTAACAAAACCCCCCACTACTAATTATTATTTATTTTCAATTTAATTGGTGTTTTTTCACTTGCCGACGCAGAAACTTGGCTTTATACATGTGGTGACTTTTTCTGGGTCAGAGTTGTGAGGAATCACCCACTGTCATTCGAGTTTTTGCTGAGGCTATAGCAAGTGTAAGTCTTTATTGTGTATTTCTTCCTATATATTTGTTTGACATGCATGTTTGTTTACATTTCAAAAAGTGAAACCAGATGCATTTTTTCATGTATATAGATATAGTGTAGGGCTTTAAACTCAATTGTGTGTATATATATAGAGTAAGTCAGTTTTATTGTGTATTTCTTGCAGTAGATTGTTTGGCGTATTCGTTTAGGTTTTGCAAAATTGGATGTTGTTTTACATGTTTATACAATTTATAATTTAAAAAATATATATTAAAAAAAGAGTGAAAAAAGAAAACGCAGAAGCAATTTTTATAGCTGAGCTTAGCTCTTCTCTCCTTTTTCTACCCTACCCATGGGTTGGCTCCTGGCTGTCATTCTAGGCGCTGCTTTGCAGTGGCCAGATGTCATTAAGGCTTCTTGAAAAGGGGCGTTTATCTGAAAGGTCATTTTGTCTTATGCTAGACGCCATACAAATTCTTGCGTTGGTTTTCAAGTTCAAATGTCATTCCTAGTATAATCATTACAATTTGATGGCCTTTTAACCATGCTGTTACCCTCTTCGTCTCAAATATTAAAGGCAGTCATTCATTCTCTCTCTTGAGAAAGAGCTAGCATTCCCCTCTTTATTTGTTGGAAAACATTTGAATCTACTTATATTTTAATCTATTAAATTTTATCAATTTTAAGAAATATAAAGATACGTTCCACAAAATTTAATAAGGGGTGTCCTTAAATATGAAGATAAATTTTGTGGGTTTACCGTATTATACCACTCTAATAAAAATTACAATGAAAACTAATAATTATTTTTAAAATTAAGTTGATTATAATGGTTTTAATAATTGTTACTACTGAAAACTACTTTAATTAATATTTATTATAACATTTCACTTGCTTTAATTTTCTAGTTTTATATTTAATTAAAGCAAAATCAATTGACGTGCTAAGCAAACTAACAAATCAATGAGGCGAAAGTATATTTCATTTGGAAAAGGTTTTATTGTTTTGTCTCTGAGAAAAAAACGAAAAAAAATCAGTTTAGTATTAGAATAAAAAATCCATGGTTTGGACAAAAACTTAGAACAATCATTTGTATTTCCCAAATAGCCTCAATTTCTTTTTTTTTCAGTTTTTTTATTAAATTAATTAACAAATTGAATGATATTTAGTATAGCAGTGTGGGAGGGGAGGTAAACGGCAACCCTTTCCAAAGAGAAGGCCACGTCATCTCCAGTGTCGTACCAATACCAACCCCCCAATCACCGAGTGGCTCTCTCCCTCTCTCTCCGTTTTCCTTCATTTCCGGAAAACGAAAGCGAAAACGAAAACAAACAATCGAAAGCAAAATAAAAACAAGGGATAATTCAATTTGCCCCCTGAGGTTAGGCTTAAAAAATTGAGGACCTCAGTTTTCTGAAATTTAAGATTACCCCCTGATATTACTGTAGCACCGTTAGATTTAACAGAAAATGTATTAAACCGTTAGATTTAACGGAAAATGTATTAAATAATAACTTAATGCTAATATTAAATTTAATAAAAGATGTATTAAATAATAATTTAACGCTAATAAGCAGTAAAATAGACTATAATACACTTTTCTAAATGGTTTGTAAAGCGTTAAGTTACTATTTAATACATTTTCCGTTAAATCTAACGGTGCTACAATAACCTCAGGGGGCAAATTTAGGTTTCAGAAAACTGAGATCCTCAATTTTCTTTTCACCTAACATCAGGGGCAAATTGAAATTATCCCTAAAAACAAAACAAACCAAAAGACTGGCGTCTCTTCTGCTCACTCCACTTTATTACTGTCGCTCTTCTCTCTCTCCCTCTCTCTTCTTCTCCAGCTCCCTCTCCACTGCTCCCTCTCCCTTCTTTTTCTTACTCACTCACTGCTCTCTAGTGTCTCTTCCTCGCCACCTCACTTTCCATTGCTCCCTCTCCTCCCTTATTTACTCTCTCCTTCTCTCTCTCTTCTTCTCCAGTTCACTCTCCATTGCTCCCTCTCCTCCCTTATTTACTCTCTCCTTCTCTCTCTCTCTTCTTCTCCGGCTCACTTTCCATTACTCCCTCTCCTTCCTTACTGGCTCCTCTCCAGGATCGCTCTCCTGTCTCCAGCTCACTTACCATTGCTCCCTCTCCTCCCTTTTTCTTACTCACTCACTTCTCTCCTGGCTCCCTCTCCCTGTTCTTCTCCACCTTGCTAATCTTCTGAGTATGTAAAAGAAATTAAAAGCTTTTGTTGAATGGGAAGGAAATCGATTCCCACTCTAAATAATTGGGTTCTATATTTAATTAAATTTTTGTTTTGTTTTTTATTTTATTATTTGAGTTCATTAATTATTATTATTATTATTATTATTGTTATTATTATTATGTGAGTTTATTAATTAAAATAGTTAACATTTGTCAATATAACAGGACAACCACAATAATAATTGCACACTACAAGATGTCTGGCACAGGAGGAGAACACACAGGTGACTTCTTTCCCCCTCTTCGACATAGATCACTTTGAAAACTTCAATGTGTGTATTTATTTATATAGTTAGGGTCAAACTTAAATTTTTTTGATAATTGATGACGATTAAATCAACACAATCTGAAAAATGCAAATAAGAAATTGAGAGCTGGTATATATAAATACAATTGATTTAATTACTAAACTATTATCCTTTATTTTATGACAATCTTTATTGAATTAATTGAACATTATTTTTTTTATATACATATAAATTCAAGGATTATTTTGAGCTTATTGGATATGACATTGTAACTAAATTTAACTATTACAGAAGACGTAGAACAAGGTCAACTTCATTTTTCTGCCAGCGAGTATTTTGTCTCATAAATTTTATTGGATTTTTCATTTTATGTGTGTACCATCAAAATCAAACTACATTTAACTTGTCACATATTGTATATCAAACTTTATTCTTGGATATGTGATAAAATCAAACTGAGTTTTCATACTTATATCAGTGCTTTCATAAGTATAAATAACTCTGGAAGGTTTTCTTACTTCATGTTTTAATGCCCATATATATTTAGGCTTCAAAATTAGTGAAGTAATTGTAAAAGATATTTAGTTTATAAAACAAAGAAAAATAATAATAACATTATTTAAAAAAATATATAAATAATAACAAGATTTTAATTGTTGTGAGATACAATACTGCCTTTTCTTTAACTTTTTTATTTTATTATGTTCATTCTTTATTCATATTTTAAACGAACAATTAGTTTAAACCGAATATGCTGCCAACATGTTTGCTTTTCTAAATTAATTACTAAAGAGAAGGGTTTAGTGTTCTAGTGATTTGTTTTGGTAAAACATTGTGTTGATTTGAACACAACTCTATGATGGCTTCTATATCTTTTTGCAGACGTTGTAACTGCCCATGCTATGCATTTTCAGCAGCATTTATGGAAAACGCTATCGTTTTTTTTAACATTACATCAATGCTTGAGTACGGAAAACAATGTGTACGGAAAATACAATTAATTTTGGATAGAGTTTGAAACCTCACTGAATTTTGCTAGATATGTTAAATGGATTAATATTATAATAATGTTAGACTTATAAACATCAATATAATATAAATTTTATAATATAACGTGGTAATCTAAGTGACAAAATCCTATTAGATATATAATTTTTCTCATTTATTTTTGTTTTTTCCTCATACAGTGAATTTTAGTCATATAAACGACCATGTCATGTCGTATAATATATGTTGTATAAATATTATAAGTCTAACATTACTCTTAATACAAACTACATTTGATAGGTTAATTGATTGCTTTCCATGTTCACTAATTGAGTGTGAAGAATAAAAATATTAACATTGTGATTCTAAGTCTTTGAAATTGAAATTAGAGACAGAGAGTTATAAAAAATAAAATGTTAATTTGTTGAATAATATAAAAAATATTTTAATATCATTGGATACAAATAAATTATTAAAACATTAATTTCATTCTAGAATAAATTTAACTGTATTATTTATATCATTTAATAAAAATTGATTATTAATATTTAATCTGAATGCATCATCATTTAATATGCTTCATTTGTTTTGTAGTATAACATATATTATAGATTAAAAAAGTAATTAAACTAATAAAATATTATATAAAAAATATATAATTATTTACTAAACAATTATCTTTCATATTATTAATACTTAAATAATTTCTAGATGCTTTCATCACTTGATTTTTGGAATGGTTCTTGCAAAATTAATTTGACGTGTCAATTCATTAGTTATTTTTTCAATAAAATTTAAATGAATTGAACATTTATGTAGATGTTATTGTTAGAAATATCATTTGACTTGTTAGAAAAAAAAATTTATTAAAAAATACCTTGTACAAAAATATGGCTTAAAATAGAATTATTTGTCCATTCTAACTAAATTAACGATTATACAGGAGGATCACAAGACCTAGAAAGAGGCACGTCAGAAATACATCAAACTTCGCCACCTCCGCCACCTTCACCAGGAATACAACAACATGGGCCACAACCATTAGATTTTTCCGCCGGTGAGTACTTTATCATAAATGTAATTGGATTGTTCATTTATGTGTGCAGCATCAATATCCGACTACATTGGACTTGTCGAATACAGTATATTAAGCTTTACTCTTCTAGTACATATAATTAAGTAAACTAAGTTATTATCCTTGATTAGTTTGAAATTTAGATGCTTTTTTTGTAGTTAAAGTGACTCTAGAAGTTTTTCTTTCCTTATGTTTTAATTTTCATATTTGGTCTTAATTACTTGAGGAGTAATTATAAATGATATTTAGTTTATAAAATACAAAGAAAATAATGACATCTTTTTGGAAGGATGGTATGAAATAAAAGATTCATAGAATTATAATAAGTTAAAATTGATTGTAATCGGTGTCACATACAATACCATCTTTTTTTACTTTTTCATTTTATTATGCACATTCTTTCATCATACATTTAAATGAGCAATTACGTTGGACCAAAATATACTATTTATTAATAGAGTTTGGTTTTCTAAATTAATTTCTAAAGGGAAAGGGCTTATTGATTAATTAAGTGAATAATATGTTTTTGTAAAAATATATATTATGTTGGTTTAAACACAATTTTGTTAGATTAGATTATTAAAAAGTAAATCTATCAACACAAAAATTTGAATTAATAAAAAGTAAAAATTTAACTACAATGAGTATAACTCTATCGCTGTCAGAAAACACTATGATGGATCTTCTATAGCATTTTGCAAACATTATTAGTGCCATGCTATGCATTCTCACATAAATAAATAAATAAATAACACTTTGGTTTGATAACATTACCTTAATGCTTTAGCACCAAAATAATATCATTATCAATACATATGCCTATCCATATTCAAGCACTTAATCATATAAATAGAAACCAGTTAGATATATTGTAACTTTACAAATATTGACACTGATGAAAAGATTTTGTTAATTGAAATTACATGTACATCACTTAATGCTGTTGAAGCAAAAATAATATTGAAACAATTACTTTAAAACACTTAATATCTAAATTGAAACCCACAACTCCAATTGTGAAAAATGGGTTGTGGAAAACAATACAATGTATCGCATTGTGAAAAATGTTATACTATGTATAATAGATCAACATTCTAAGATACATATCGTGGAAAGAATACCATGACCGAATTTCACATAAACTAATATTTGTTGTAGCCAAACTTAACTCAAATGGAGATGAAGCCATTGTTTGGAGGTTGGACCAAAGGCCTTCGGCTAAAGCCAGGATTAACTTTTCTAGACGTGTGGAATATGTTGGAGAAGTGAATCATAATATCAATTAGATTGAGGAGAGTTTTACAGTACCATAAAAAAATTGATAAACATATGTTAATTGACGACGAGTAACATGCAACTGCTTTGTTTGCTTTTGTTTTAAATTTAATGAGATAATTTCATAGATGAGGTTTTTTCTTTTTCTTTTTCTTTTCATAAGCACTGTTGGGTTGTTATGGATCTTGATAGTGGTGCTGAGGTATCCAATGCTACATGTTTATAAATGTTTGAATGGCTTGTAATGAACATGAATTTTCCGAATGTTATTTGATGAACCACGCATATCAATCAAATAGTGGTTGGTATACTTGGTAGATCAAGATTATAAAAATACTAACATACTTTGAGGCTTTAGGAACTTATATATTTATATTAGCATTTTATATTTTCTTACGAATACCTCCTAGAGTTCTTATTTTCAAATATTTCTATAGTTATATATAATATCCTTTACCTTATTTGTTAAATAATAATAATAATAGTAATAATAATTTTTACTACTTTTCATATTTGCTTAGAATTCTTTCAAATAGTTGTTAGTCTCATTTTGTAACATATTGGTAATTGTATGGCATTTAATATTTTATCATGTTGAATTCGAATTTAAGTTTTTAAAAATTTAAATCTCAATATAACATTTATGATATTTTTCTTCCTTAATTGATGCAGGAAAAAATTGGGCTTTATACGTCAAATTTGCCTTACCGTTTCAGAAGGCTGCACGAAGGGGAAAATGGAAAGATGTGACAAATTTGATAGAAAGTAATTACCGAAGGTTTAGGAGGTTCAACGGCCTATCTATTGAGGAGGTTTATAGACAATTCCTCCTAGCAAGAATAACAGACGATGAGGAAACGATTTTTCATCTGGCTGTACGGTCTGGAAATGTAAGTTTGGTTCAAAATATAGTGCCTCGCATGGGGAAAGAAGTTATGAGAAATCATCAGGACAAAAATGGTAATACATGTTTAGACATTGCTGTTTCAATTGGTTGCGTCGAAATTCTAGAGGAATTGGTCGATCAGGGTTATACTCCGCTGAACCAAGAAGTTAATCGCCAGCAATTGCTGAAGGCTATCACCCATGGACAGAAAAATTTGGCGTGGTATTTGTATAGGAGGACCCAAATCTGGTCCAATCCGAACCTAACGGATGTTTTCATTGCCGCTGCCAAGCATTTTATGTTCGGTAAGTATATGTATATATATATATATATATATATATTTCCCTTATGCTATGCACAAAATAACACTAATATATCGAGCATATTAATTTTCTGAAAGAAAAATTAACATTAGCATAGGAGTTCATGGAATTTTTTTTTTTCCCTTCATCTCAAATTGACCAGTAATGACCTCTAAGGTATATAGTACTCGTGTTAAAACTAAGGCATATCAAAAGGTTCTTGTAGGCTATGCATTTGGTTTTGAATAATGTTCAAAATGTTTAGTCCATAATAGAGCATTAAAGATGTTTGATACTTAGACATATGTCTTGCTTAAGGCAGAAACTCAAAAACCATTTCGTTCATTTCCTTAGATTTATCACTAAGATTGCTCAAGGATACGAAAAAAAATGAGGATCGCAAGCTTGTCGATGTGGAGTTTTCTTGTTTGGAGGTTCTTCAGTAAAAAGATTACTGGAAATTACCGCAGATTATACATCAAAGTATGTAGTGAGCAAACATGACGGGATATTTGACGATTGTAAAAGCTTTTTATTAAAGCTGTCATCACAGACTCCATGGAAAGCAGCAACAGACCTGTAAAGAGGGCAAAAGAGGGATCAGAATATTAAGTTAACGGCACTTCCAAAAAAAAAAAAAAAGGTTAAGAGAGAAGGAATTACTGTTTCACGGCCTTCCCTTTTCCTTTGGCGAGATGAGGGTACGGTGGCAACTACTTCCTCGTCTAGTGAGTTCTGGTTATGCGTCAAGGTTGTCCCTCGAATCCTTGGCTTGCGATCACAGTGAAGGGTTGAGACAGTGAAAGCTTTCTGCCGTAGAGGAGAATGAGACCTGGTTTTAGCTTTCTGTTTCTGGGAAAAATGAGACTTGTTCTTCAAGTTCAAGAGAATGGGTGAAATTAGAGTCTCTTGGTATAAGAATTCACGGTGGAAAATCGAGGATTCGATGCCCTCAATCTTGATCTTTCTAAAATTTTCTTTTGGAGAGTATAAACGAAACTCTTCTGTGAAACATCTACTCTCTCCTTTTAGGATATTCACCAGGACCTGACAATCTTTCATAAAGTAGAGAGGTGTCAAGCACATGCAATAAATCACTTCTTCCAGAGGTGGAATGCACATCCACTTAATCCAATTATAATTATTTTCCTTCTTTTCCATTGCCCATATATCAATTCGCTTTGTATGCTTGTAAAGAAACATGCAAAGACGTCCCCCAAATTCACGAATATGAATTTCGCGTCCAATATTATCAGGCAATTCAATCGCACTAACATTTTCATCAATAAAATCATAACTAAGAATTACTAAAGAAGCACCAGTAACCCTTTTAAAAACGTCACATGAGTGGAGCTTGAGATAAAATATATCCCAATAGAGAGCTCCATCCATGAAAGTTCCTGCCTCTGTTGTACTGGTGAACCAAAAAGGCCAAGGGAATGTTTTTGTTTCCCAGCAATCGGTTTTTAGTGAATAAATATTTAACAATGGTGGATCACAACAGCTAGAATGAAATGGGCACAGTAAAATTCTCAAAATCTTGTAATCATCTGATGACTTATCATACCCAAATCCGTATTGATCACGATAATTAAGACCAACATTCCTCGGTCGGGGACTTGGTAATTGAATCGTCTTGTGTGTAGACATTAGCGGATTCCACACCATCACACGATCCCTAACCTTATCCCCACGAAATTCCGCTTCCCATTCCAACTGAAGCATACATAACAAGCCATTACAAGAACCAATTACCTCGATCTCGTATCCTTTGCTGTCTGGAGACTCAAGTGGCAGGGCTTTGATATTACTATTGGGCGCTTCAAGGTCAACAGATTTAATATAATCTACTGTTGAAAAAACCAGCTTCTTGTTCCCAAATTTAAGTTGGCTAATAAAAGAAAACCATGATCGGCTCAAGTATTTAAATCTTACAAGTGATTTCGCAGGAAGTCTTGGCAGTATCTTTGCCACGACATCATCTGGGACATAGCTTCCCTTCTTCATCTTCTAGAAATAGTTTCCACCCTTAATGGAATTACATATAAATACTAGAAACAAGAAAACGAATATAAATACTAGAAACAAGAAAACGAACGATATCTAAAACACAGAAACTGACCCGCGTATGGATCTCGATCAAGATCTAGAGGCAGAGCTGCACAAGAGTTGTTCTGTTCTGATCTGTGTGGGAGTTGATCTTGCACATGGAAGTATTGTATCTCAAGGAAACAACACTCGTTGGTGTTGGAAGCTAAACACTAACACTGACATCCACGTGTAATGTACTTCACTGTGGATATGCTTCAATCGAGTTAAAATTTAAGGAAAAATTGAAAGCTCCCGATTTAAGAACGGGATAATATCACGAATCACCTTTAAAAGTTTAGTTAATTACATATAAAAAATTTTTTATATAAATATATTAACATAATCTTTAACGTTTATATTTAAATTTTGTTCAAATCTAGTTAACAAATTTTATTTATGTAAACATTGAGAAAAAATTAAAAATATTACTTTGCCCTTACTTTTATAACCGTTTACTGATATAAAATTATGTTATTTTACTAAAATATCTTAAAATGTTAATTTGAAAGTTAACGGAATTCGTTGGTTGGATCTAGATGAAACTTAAACGCAAACGTTAGAAACTACATTGATATATTTACATAAGAAGCTTTCTGTATGATAATTAGCTAAACTTCAGTGATAGTTTATGATATTATCCTATTTATAAATTGTTGTAATACAATCCCTTCGTATGTGCAGAACCTGAGTACTTGACTGAGTTTAGCGGCTTTGCCATGATGCCCTTTTTGCAGCTTGGTTAAGGTGATTTGTTGAGAATTTAGTGAATAAATGTATATGAAACTATTGATGTTCTTCCCTAAGATACATGTTATCTACTTCTTTCATGTGCTATTATTCAAACACATATTTCTGGCTGATATTTTTGGAATTCTGAAATCATCTTTGTACGTACATATCATTTGCTTCATTTGAAGTTTCTCTTCTTGTTTTACTAATACTGTGATTATTTCTTGCAGGAGCAAGTCTTCTCTGATAATGATGCCTTTTTTGCATGGACATTTGTAAAACGACGGCCTTTGTGGCAAACGCTTCTCTCATTTTTCTGGCCAGTGTTGACTCTTGCAATTTGCTTGTTTCCAGTTTATCCACACAAGTGCAAGCTATTAATACTTTATTCGTGTGCTGGGGTCTTACTGCTTATTCTTTCTTTATTTCTGTGTAAGTACTACAGGCTCATCGTTTATTGTGATTTATTTTTTTAAAAAATTTTTTTTTCCATACACAATGAATCG
>SNVD02009451.1:0-38444 GCA_013180625.2 Boswellia sacra | reverse complement strand
GATCACAAAACAGCCATTGGGTGGACAATTGCTGACATCAAAGGTATTAGCCCAGCCATATGCATGCACCGTATCTTATTAGAAGAAGGATCCAAGCCCACTCGAGAAGCACAGCGGAGGTTGAATCCCCCAATGATGGAAGTGTCAAGAAAGAAATCCTGAAATTGTTAGATGTGGGTGTGATTTATCCAATTTCGGACAGCAAGTGGGTGAGTTCAGTCCAAGTTGTTCCGAAGAAATCTGGTGTTACGGTGGTTAAAAATGACAACAACGAGCTAGTTCCCACTCGTATCCAAACCGGGTGGCGAGTTTGTATTGATTATCGAAAGCTCAATTCTGTAACTCGCAAGGATCACTTTCCTTTGCCATTCATTGATCAAATGCTGGAGAGATTAGCAGGTCATTCTCATTATTGTTTTTTTGATGGCTATTCAGGATATAATCAGATTGTCATTGCCTCTGAGGATCAAGAGAAAACTACATTCACATGCCCATTCGGTACATTTGCCTATCGACGCATGCCATTCGGTCTTTGCACTGCCCCTGCCACTTTCCAAAGGTGTATGGTAAGTATTTTCTCTGATTATGTTGAGAACATTATTGAGGTATTTATGGATGACTTTAGTGTTTTTGGTGATTCTTTTGATAAATGCCTTGACAACCTTACCTTTATACTTCAAAGATGTATATAAACTAACCTTGTTTTGAATTGGGAGAAATGTCATTTTATGGTAGATCAGGGTATAGTTTTGGGACATGTTATTTCTGCTAAGGGTATAGAGGTTGATAAATCTAAGATAGATCTTATATGTTCCTTACCACCTCCCACAAGTGTGCGGGATATTCGTTCTTTTCTTGGTCATGCAGGTTTCTATCGTAGGTTCATCAAAGATTTTTTGAAGATAGCATTGCCCCAATGCAGATTACTACAGAATGATATGGCCTTTGAATTTGATGAGAAATGCAAGGAGGCATTTGAGAAACTGAAGGAACTCTTGACTTCGGCTCCAGTAATCCAATCTCCGAATTGGAATCATCCATTCGAGATCATGTGTGATGCAAGTGACTACGCTGTGGGTGCTGGTTTGGGTCAACGAATTGGCAAAATTCCACATGCCATTTACTATGCATCTCGGACTTTAAATGATGCTCAACTTAATTATTCTACCACTGAGAAAGAGCTGTTAGCGGTTATTTTTGCTTTAGAAAAGTTTCGATCTTATTTGATTGGTACTAAAATAACCGTTTATTCTGATCATGCAGCTTTGAGGTACTTGCTCACAAAGAAAGATGCTAAACCAAGGCTTATTAGGTGGATACTCCTTTTACAGGAGTTTGACTTGGAAATCAAAGACAAGAAGGGAAGTGAAAACTTAGTTGCAGACCATCTCAGTCGCATTGTCCATGACGAGGATGTACTACCATTACAAGAAAGTTTTTCGGATGAACAATTACTGTCTCTACATGTAGCAGCCCCTTGGTATGCAGATATTGTTAATTACTTAGTTACAAGAAGCTACCACATGACTTGACTCGAGCTCAAAGAGACAAGATCAAAAACATTGCCAAATATTACATATGGGATGATCCATACTTATGGAAGCATTGTTCTGATCAAGTGATAAGAGGGTGTGTTTCTGAATCTGAATTTAATTCAATTTTGACCTTCTGTCATTCTTATGCATGTGGCGGTCACTTCGGACCAAAAAGAACGGCCCTGAAAGTTCTTGATTGTGGATTTTACTGGCCATCATTGTTCAAAGATGCATATCTATTTTGCAAAGCTTGTGACCGTTGTCAAAGGACAGGTAATTTAAGTGCCAAAAATCAAATGCCACAAACCCCTATACTTGTTGTTGAGATTTTTGAGGTGTGGGGTATTGATTTCATGGGTCCTTTTCCTTCATCTTTTGGTAATGTTTACATTATACTTGCTGTGGATTATGTTTCTAAATGGGTGGAAGCAAAAGCTACGAGAACTAATGATTCTAAGGTTGTTGTAGATTTTGTGAAATCTAACATTTTTGCGAGATTTGGAACACCAAGAGCCATGATTAGCGACAGAGGGACACACTTCTGCAACTGATCATTTGAAGCCTTGCTCAAGAAATACAACATCACTCACAAGGTGTCTACCGCATATCATCCACAAACTAGTGGTCAAGTTGAAGTTTCAAATCGAGAAGTCAAGTCCATTCTCGAGAAGACAGTGAATCCGAACAGAAAAGATGGGAGCCTACGACTTAATGATGCACTTTGGGCATACCGGACTGCTTACAAGACACCTATTGGGATGTCTCCGTATAGGTTAGTCTATGGTAAGCCATGTCACCTTCCAGTAGAGCTCGAACACAAAGCATGGTGGGCAGTAAAGCTTTGTAACATGGAGATGGATGCTGCTGGAGAACAAAGGACGCTTCAACTGCAAGAATTGGAAGAACTTAGAAATGATGCCTATGAGAATTCCAGAATTTACAAGGACTGAGAACTAAGGCATTCAGCTAAAATGATCTCCAAGGTAAAGAATTTGAAGGGGAACAGAAAGTTCTTTTATTTCATTCTCGCCTCAAGTTATTCCATGTAAATGACGATCTCGGATGGGTTGGACCTTTTGTTATTACTAATGTTTTTCCATGTGCAGTGGAAATCAAGAGCTTAAAAACGGATAAAGTATCAAGGTGAATGGGCACAGGTGAAGCCTTACTATGAGAATTCAGTGATGCAGGACATCGATGAGGTACCTCTCTACGAGCCAACTTATCTTGATGGGTAAGGACAGATAACGTCAGGCTGAGGACGTTAAACCAAGCGCTTATTGGAAGGCAACCCAATGTTTTTGAAATATAATAAAAAAAGACAAAGAAAAGAAGGTAGTATTGATCAATTTTTGTGTTTCGAGGAGATTCCTCTCATGGGCTATTATAATTGATCAGGTTTTATCTCTCTTTGCCATTTGTCTCATTTGCTTTGTTGTTTGTTTTTTACTTTCATTTGATCTTGTGTTTTTATTTCTTTTATGTGTCTCTATTTTCTTTTCTTTTCTTTTATTTTCTTGTGTTTAATTTGATTATTCCGTGCTTCGAGTTCAGTTGTGCAACAGCTTGAGGAAACATTCAAACGGGAGTTGAAGCCATTGTTCGAAGGTTTTGAAACGTGCATATCTGGGAGAAGAACAAACTCAATCGCATTATCGGTAATATCTCTCCTTTTCTTCTCTTCAATGGATGATGATATCTTTCTATCGAACCTTCGTAAATATTTCCCTTCACTTCCTCAAAATGCTGTGTTTAAAATTTATAAAGTACGGATGACTAGACTTTGGGCATTGATGCTTCTAAATGTCCCTGCTGATATCCGATGGCTTATCGAAGCCAAGGTGAGATTGTCCGGTGAGCCGGACATTTATCTCGCTAAATACATGCCTGGTCTAGGAAAGAGCTACTACGCCAAGAGGCGAAGAGCGAAAAGGTTACAAGTATGTTATAAATGTGCTAGATGGAATTGTAACCAGATTGTCGTTCATTAGGTTTTGTGTCCAGAAATAGAGAAGATAAACTGTCATTTATTAAGAATGGTTTGAGTAATGAGTCGCTGGATAATGTTTTGTTAACTCTAGAGTCACATTCTTGTGGACTTGTTCAGCGTGAATTGCTTAATCTATGGACACAATTTCGTGATGAATTGCAGTGTTATAGTCTAGGGAATCTGACTAAAAACGACCCTGTTTGCAGTTTATAAGAAAACTGGATGGGAAGCAAATCCCCGACTCATAGAAGGCGTTTCAGCCGTTACTGGACGTAAAACGAGAGGAAGATGTGAGCCACAATCACAACTACTTGTATATTTGAATGTGTGTTGTTGTTGTCGAATTTTATTTCTTTCTTGTTTCGTTTGATCTGATTATCAATGTTGTTTTGGTGTTGTTGTTGTTTGTTGATTTTGTTTGTTTTAATTTCAAGTTTTATTTTTGACAAACCATATGACTACCCTATGGCATAAGTATACGTGGGAGACAAGTGTGAAGGTTTTGTCAACCTCCACCGAAAGTGTATCTCTATTTTTTATGCTTCACGTGGGAGACAAGTGTGTAGGTTTTGTCAAACCTAGCCGAAAGCATATCTCATTTTTTCAAATCTTGGGGCGATAAATCTGCATCGAGCAACCCCCACCGAAAGTATGTCCCCATGTGTCAAAATTTGAGAGTTTTAGGGGTGTAGATATACATTCTGCATATTTTCATATGTCATTCCATAACCTGTCTTGCAATTGAAAAGCATAATATCGAACGTGTCTTACACAAGATTAGAGCACTTGTAGAAATGGAGAAAACACCAATTCGGCGATTCCGCAATATATGCGTATTTTGCGGATCGCAATTTGGTAAAGATGGCGAGTTTACCACAGCAGCTCTTGATCTTGGTAGAACATTAGCTGTGAGGGGTATTAATTTGATTTATGGAGGGGGTAGTCTTGGGTTAATGGGGTGTGTGTCAACAGCTGCATCTCTAGGAGGGAGCAAAGTTCTCGGCATTATCCCTAAACCATTAGCTGTACGAGATATCGTAGGCAACACAATCGGGGAAGAGTTACAGGTCTCTAGTATGCAGGAGCGTATTGCACATATGGTTGTTAAGTCCGATGCATTTATAGCTTTGCCGGGTGGTTATGGTACATTAGAGGAGATATTTCAAATCACCTCTTGGGCACAGTTAAACATCCATCGGAAACCCATTGATTTGTTAAATGTTAATAATTTTTTTGATGGTTTGTTGTCCTTTCTTGATCAAGCTGTAGTAAAAATTTTCATCTCACCGTCAGCAAGGCAAATGCTGGTTACAGCTTCAACTGCAGGAGAGTTAATTGACAAACTACAAGAATTCGTTTATTCACCTGATCCAACAATGGCTCGGATAAATTGGTTTGGAGAAGGCAACAAAAGGCGTCAACTGGATTTACCCCTCCATCTGTAATCTCTATTTGCTGGTTTGCTTCGTTTTTGTTTGCTTTCTTTTTAGTGTGTTTATTTGAGATTTTTCATGTCATTTCTTTTGAGTTTTTTCAGGTTATTTCTTTCGTCCCAGGTAATATTTTCTAATCTCGGTTTTTAGAGTGTTGGCTTAAAAAGTTCAAGTTCTCTTGAAACGCATTCTGGATCTCTTCAATCCATAATGGCTGAATAAGGAGGCTAACTTCTAAACTTTGTGGACCCATTCTAACTAACTTGTTTTTGTTTGCTGACTTGTTGAACTTTGTTATTTTATGAGTGAGTTTAGTTTTACGTAATTTAGAGTTGTTATGTGTTTTATCTTTATCAGTTTTGATTTAAAAAAAAAAACAATTGTGGAAAAACCTGAGAATGGCAGAATATGGGGTTTCTTTAACCCTTGAAACGCATTCTCTCTAAATAAATCTGTAGTTTGTTTATTTCATGTTGTTTGAAGTGTCTTGTTTCTTGTTTTGTTCTTTCATATAAAGGTATATAGGCTGGAAACCTTAAGTCTGCGGGCTACTGGTCCTAAGGATTGTTGAAATATACAATCTTGACTCAGGTGTAACAACGCCACGTACCTCTTTTCTTGCATTTTGTGGGTCGATGATAAGATAATGATTGAATTAAGAATAACTCTTGGAAAATGATAAATGATGCATGGATCTGTGTGCTTGAAATGTTTATTGGTTTTCGCTTTGCTTTTGATTCCTTGCGCAACATTGAGCACTGAGCTATTATCACTGAGTTATTTGTTCACTTAGAGAAAGTTTATGTAATTTAAATGTTTCTTCAGATTTCAATGAATTCTAGAACTTGTTTGATGGTCACTCGAGGCGAAATCCTAGACTGTGCAACATTGGGGAAATGATTTAGGCCATCTTTGGACCGTTTGAGCCTTAATAGCCAACCTTGACTGAAATTGATCCCTAGTTACCCCTTTGAGCCTCTGTAAGCCTTTTTCTTTGTTAACTCACTAAAAGATTTCCTAACCTCAAATTGAATTTGTTCCAAACAGTTTATCCCTTACCTATGAGCATGTAAATCATTCGCAATTACATTTTGAGCTATGTTCTGATTTTGGGAAGTTAGAGGAGGTTGGATTGTGCCATGAGCAATGCAAGTGAGTTTATTATGTTTGTAAAAAAAAAAAAAAAGAGAAAAAAAATCTGTACTTATCTTCCACGTACTTAAACATTGAGGACAATGTATTATTTAAGTGTGGGGGAGTGGAATTGCAGTTTAAAAAAAAAAGAAAAAAAAGAGAGTTCGAGTGTTCTGAATAAGTTTGGGAGAGTCATTTGATGAATAAGAATAATTTTTTATGTCATGGGCTTGAGCTCCACATAATATTGAATGATTTTATGTGTTTGTGGGTGATTTGAGCCTAATTATTATCCTTTATCATACCTTCACCCAAGCCAAACGTTACAAGCTTAATAAAGTCCTACTTGATCCTTGGTGTTGTGCATGTCTACATTAGTGGAGAGTGACTTGAAAAGCAAGCCTATGGAGTTCATTTATACACACATCTTCAATATTAAATATGATTCATTTTTATGCATAAACTCATCCGGGTTACAAGTGATTAGGTGAGAATGGCTCTACACACACACACTTGAGGAATTGAAGTGAAGCGAAACTAATCTTTGAGATAAAATTCTTGATCAAGTGCATTATTTTGAAGTTTTCCTTGGGTTATAATTAAGTACAATCTTTGAGGCCTATTTGCAAGATAAAGCATTTGTGTGTTTTAATTTTTTTGTTGATTCTGTTTCGGTTTAGTTTTATTTCATATTGTCGTAGTTGCTCGAGGACTAGCAAAGTCTAAGTGTGGGGGAATTTGATAAGTGTCTATTTATATATCATTTTCATATCAATTCGTCCATGTTTCTTTGCTATATTCCTTGGTATTTTTATGTTTTTGTGTGGTTTTTGATGTTTGTAGGAGTTTTGGAGGAACTTACACAAAATTGGAGTAAAACCCTTCATTTTCACCTCTGCTAGTCAACCAATTTCTTGGAGTTGATTGTATCGATATACAATTAACCGGATAACATGCTATATACCATTGAAAAGCTCTCGAAGTCTATTTTCTGGAGAAATTTACGGTTCACGAATTTATATAGTGTACCAAAAGTTGTGATAAAAATGGTATGAGAAGTGTATATTTGTAATTCCATATATCACTGTAGCATGTTATTAAATACGGGCACTGTAGCAAGTTACTGTAGCAGAGTATTTAAACACATTTTAGGGTTTTATTTTCATAACTTGAAGAGGGGAAAACGTGGGAGGAGGCTGCATTTCTGGATTTCTCTCATCCCTTGGAGTTCTTGAAGGAGAAAGAAGATTTTGAAAGAGGAGGAACTACAATTCCAAGAAGATTCATCTACAAAGAAGATTTTCAAAGAATTTGCTAAGTTCTTTCTTTCCTTTTCAATTCTGGAATTTCTCTGTATTGTATTTGTTATTCTGATTGAATATGTGTAACTAAATCTGAATTGGTTGAGGGTGATTTCAAAGCCCTTGATATGGATTTTGTGAGTTGATTGTGTAAGAAATTGTTATCCAATTCTCTAATTGAAGTTGCTTGTATTTTCCCATATCTAATGCTTATGATTGCTTACTGATTGTATTTGGAATGGCCAACTGAATATAATCTGTTGTTGTCTATTGCTAGATTAGAAATCTTGATCCGTAATTGTCATGAATTTCCAATCATTAGTAGCAAAATTGTGATCAGAGATTGCAATTGGAAATACAACCTAGGTTAAATAATCCGAACTTGTGTGATTATTGCTTAGATCAACCTATCTTTCTCATCGTAATGCTTCCATTGAATTAAACTTAGAGAGCTTGTTCTAGGTTGTTTAATGGATAGAGATTAAATAAAGAGCTTGTTTTATTTAACAACAAAGTAAGGAAAGATTGGGATAACAGAGCTTGTTGTTATCTACGGTTGATAACTTCAATGCTGTAATTGGATTACAATTCTATGTTAATTCACAAATTCATATCTTGTGGCAGAGAAAGAACCCTTAACCAAGTGTCTCTCATTGAATTTTCAATTCATTTAATATTGTGTTGTGTTATTCTTTATTTGCCTTCGTATTCAGCTTAATTAATCATTCAACAAAACCCCCCATATTTAGTTTATTGTTGCTGGAAATAACAAATTTAATTAGAATCAATCCTCGTGGGAACGATATCTCACTCATCACTTTATTACTTGTGCGACTAGTATACTTGCTAGTTTCGAACGCATCAATGTGGTTGTTTGCACATATTAAAAATGTTAAGTTCCAATGTCATATTCCCGAATGATAACTTCATGACTCTATTCCTGCAATTAATCAAAGCAATAGAGGTAGCTAGAAATGGACGCCCTAAAATAACAGGAATTGAATTACATACTTCCACTAGTTGTGTATCCAAGACGATAAAATCCACTGGGTAAATGAATTTATCGACTTGAACTAACACATCTTCTACTACTCCTCTTGGCACTTTAATTGATCTATCAGCATGCAAAAGAGTCACAGAAGTCATTTTTAACTCACCTAGATTGAGCTTCTGAAAAACCGAGTATGGAAGCAAATTCACACTAGCACCAAGATCAAGTAAAGCTTGTTCAATTTTATGGTTTCCAATAACGCATGAAATTGTAGGACAACCTGGGTCCTTATATTTCACTGTATCATTGTTTTGAAGAATAGCACTTACTTGTTCGGCTAGAAAGGCCTTCTTTTTCACATTCAATTTTCTTTTCATAGTGCACAAGTCTTTCAAAAATTTTGCATAAGAAGGTACCTGTTTGATTACATCTAGCAAGGGAATGTTGACCTTTACCTGTTTGAAAATTTCAAGGATTTCATAATTGTGAGTTGGCTTCTTTTTTGTGGCTAATGCTTGAGGAAATAGAGGCTCAGAAGAGGAATTGAGTTCCTCTTCGTCAGGGGTTGGTTTGGCAACCTCTTCCTGCCCTTTAGAGATTGAATCTTCTTCTCCCTCATAAGGATTAGGAATGTGTTTTTCAACAATCTTACCATTGCGAAGAGTCATGACTGGTCAAAATACTGGTTATTTGAATTCCATGCATTTGGGTTAGATTGATCTTTGGGGTTTTGCAATGTTTGAGAAGGAAATTTCCCTTTTTCTTAGACACTAGATGTAGGTGCAAGCTTTGCAAGAGTGTCTGATAAATTTGTTAATGCTTAAGCAATTTGATTAGTGAACGTCTTTTGTTTTGTAATGAATGACTGCATTTGACTATTGAACATCTCTTGCTTTGTAATGAGTGAATGCATTGTCTCTTCAAAGTCATTTCTAGGAGGAGGAGCATATACATGATCATGAGAATTTTGCAAATCTTGTCGTGTTTGAAAAGGGACTTGTGAAGATTGTGCATGGTTGTCATTTTTTCAACTAAAATTTGGATGATTTCTCCAACTAGGATTTTAGGTTTGTGAGTATGGATTGTGATTTGGCCTTTTGAAAGTGTTCAAGGCATTGGCCTATTCGTGGAGACCTTCCCTAGAGGCAGACAAAGTTGGGCAATCATGAGCAGAATGGTCATTATTATTACAAATGTGACAGACAGTTTCTTGAATAGAATTCAATTGACCATTGTTTTTTATTAAAAACTCGACTTGTCTGGAAAGGGATGCAAATTTGGCTCGAAAGTCATCATCTTCCCTAAGGTTGTGAATGCCTCTATTGGATGTCGAGGTTGGGGCTTTGCTTGGTACCTCATAGGTTCCAACAGTGTCCCAATTTTGTGCCTTATCTGCTAAGGAGTCTAAATATTCAAGTGCTTCCTCAATGTCTTTATCTAAGAATTCTGCATTACACATTGACTCCACTAGTTGCCTATCTTGGAGTGTTAATGCTTCATAGAAGTATGCAACTATTCTCCAAGTTTCAAAACCATGGTAAGGACAGGTGCTAAGCAGTTCTTTATACCTATCCCAACATTGGTAAAGGGTTTCCCCTTGTTTTTGAGTGAAATTGGAAATTTGTCTTTTAATAGAATTTGTTCTATGGGTAGGAAAAATTTTTTTCAAAAATTATTGTTTCATCTCATCCCATGAACTGATAGAATTAGACCTCAAATTTTGTAGCCATGTTCTAGCTTTATCCTTTAAAGAAAAAGAAAAAAGTTTTAATCTAATGGTGTTTATGCTACAGTTTGGGTCAGTGTAGGAGTTACATACCTCTTCAAAGAGTTTTAAGTGCGAATATGGGTTCTCCATATCAAGGCCATGAAATGTGGGTAAAAGTTGAACAAAATTTGGTTTGAAGTTGAAATGGATTGAATCGGGAGGAGAAACTACACAAGATGGTGCACTAGTCCTTACCGGATTCATGAACTATTTGAGGTTTCTTGGTTGATTTTGATCATTTTGTTGGGAATGATTGTCCCCTTCATCCGTGAACCTATCCACTTGATTGTCGGCCATGTTTTCTAAGGAAGATGATGTTTTTTTAACAAGTCTACCACCAGATGTACGTGACCAAATGTTCATGCAAGAAAAAGAAAAGAAAAGAAAAGATGAACACGCTACAAAGAAAAAAAATAAGATCTAAAATAAGAAAAGAGAATACTTACAAATTGTACGCCAATTTTTACCTTCCCCGGCAACGGCGCCAAAAACTTAACACATCCAAAAAAGGATTATCTCCTAAGTATAGGTGTGTCGAAGTAATAAACCCGGTGAGACCGGAGTCGATCCACGAGGAAGGAGATTTAAACGTTACAAATTATAAGCTAAGCAAATATAATATGGATGATTCAAAGAGATGATGACATAATATCAAATAAATGTAAGGATGATAGGCGGTATTACCGACCATTCAAATATAAAATAAAAAGCAAAAGGAGGTAAAACCATCCATAGAATTAGGTGGTAAAACCAACCATGGGAATTTAGGAGGTAAAACCTTCCATAGTAAATAAAGGAACAAATTCACAAACAATAAAGAAGAATAATTAAAATATAACAAAGAGAAAGTAACACAATAAGAATGAAAGCTAAGGTTAGGGGATCCACCCTAGATATTTCGAATAAGGATAATTAACCCATTTTAGTTATATGAATTATATTTATTTCGTTACCAATATTTATACCACTTCTTGTAAATGGGTTCAAGCATCCAATGTACCAATCGCCATATGTCTACAACAAATCAAGGTTCCTAACAAGACTTGTGTCGGTAAAGAAGAACCATACGATGTCTAGAAAGGATCCAAGCATTTGATGTGTCAAGGATTGTCGACAATGGATCAAGACCTCCACTTTACGAGTGGTGTCAAGATTGATTAAGAAAAGAAATATAAATCATATAAATTAAATAACAAAAGATTATGATTATTAAGTACATACCTAAGGGTTAGAGAATCCTTATTCTCATATCAAGGGTTTCACACTTTCACTTTAGCAAGAGAGAAATTAGAAAGACATTATAAGAGAAAGAAAATAAAATGCAAGAAAAAGGAAATTCATTAATAACATAAACACACAAAACATAATACAAGATCCTAGCCAAAGCCAAAATGATCCAGCCAAGGCCAAAATGTCCAAATGGTTACAAGGCACCTCTATTTATAGATATATCCAGGGGCAAATTTGTCAAATTACAAGGGCACAATTGTGAAATATTAGTTGTAAAAATCTTTGATAATTGGGATCATTAGGGGCACCGACTTTGACCACCGATTTTGGCAATGAATTATTGAGAATTTTGATCACATGTCTTCATGAAACTGCATATGGGTTTACTTCAAACCCATTTTTGGTTGACTTAGAGCCCGAATTTGATGAAGCCTATGAGACACAATCTTATAGATAATTGGATCAGCTTTCCAAAACATTACAATTTGCACCATTCTGATGTATAAATAGAAAGTTATTCCCATTTTACCGAACCTATAACAAAACCAAAATTAAGAGCAAATTAATTCCAAAGATGCAAAGACTACAAATATGCTAAGTTGGAGAATTTAATGATATTATTAGTACAATATGATGAATTAAACTCTTATAAAACATACTTATTTAAGTGTTCATCACTTTAGTACCAATCTGGCTTTATACCTCTACATTGTGCCATCAGGATTATATTTGACTCTAAAAACCCACTTGTGATCAATTACATTCATATCGGGAGATGGTGGAACAAGTGACCAGGTTTTATTACTTTGCAAAGCTTGGAACTCTGCCTTCATAGTAGCATACCAATATGGATTAGATAAAGCTTGCTAGATATTTGCTGGTTCAAGTGAAGAGGAAACAGAAGAATCAACATTATATACATAGGATTTAGGCTTAAAGACACCAACCTTGGACCTAGTAACCATAGGATGAGTGTTTGTAGGGAAAGATTGTAAAGAAGTCGGTTGAGGGACTAAATTTGAGACAGCAGAAGGAACTACAACAGGTGAACTTGAACTTGGTAGAGCATAATATTGTGAAGCAACAGGTGTTTCTAAAAACTGACTAGACGATCCAGGTGAAGTAGGAGAATTACTAGATCGTAAAGAAGAGGAAGGACAAGAGAATGCTTGCTGAGAAAGAAGTATCCAAGGTCTTAAAATGTTATCAGAATTAAAAAAAAAAAGATGAATAAAGGAAAGAACCTGTCTTAAATGGAAATTCATGTTCATTAAATGACACACCTTGAGCAATGTATATTTTGCCAGAAGAATGAAGATAGAGATAGCCTTTATGAGAAGAACTATAGCCAATAAAGACACAAGTAGAGGTATGAATTGAAAACTTATAAGATTGTTATGGCTAGAGATTAGGATAACAAGCGCACTCAAACACTTTAAGCAGTTTATAGTTAGGTGAAAATGAAACAGAATAGAAAATGAAGAATGAGATTTCAAAGAGGATAATGGCAACCTATTTATAAGAAACACAGCTGTGTGAAAAGTAAACCACCAGAATGAGAGAGGCAATGAAGCCTGAGCCATGAATGTAAGTCCAGTATTGACAATATGCCTATGTCTTCTTTCCACAACCCCATTTTGTTGATGGGTATAGGGACATGGATGTCTAAAAACAATCCCAAGCTCTTTGAGATAAGAAGCAAGTGGTCTATATTTACCACCCCTATCTGACTGCAAACATTTCAATTTAGTACTAAACTGTCTCTCAACAAGTACCAAAAATTGCTTGAAGACATTGAACACTTTAGCTTTCTATTTAAGAGGAAATATCCAAATATATCTGCTGAAATCATCCACAAAATTGACATAATAAGAGTAGCCTTCAACTGATTTTTTTGGAGAAGGACCCCAGAGATCCGAATACACAACATCAAGTGGTGCAGCTATTATAGAGTTTGAACTAGGATAAGTGTCGTGACACTGAAAGCCAAGTTACAAGACTCACAAAAACAATCAGTTTTGTTTGTACATTTGAACAACTGAGTAGCTGAAGACAATTTTTGCATTACTTGAAGATGTGGATGGCCCGACCTTCTATGCCACAGAATTTGATCACTCATAACTGACAAAGCAGAAGCATCAGAGCCGACAAACTTTGTCAAAGAAGAAAACAATGAAATAGGAGCTGACACTATATTTGCTGAAGCATGGCAAGAAACTTTATTTGAAGTTGTTGAAATCTGATATAGTTTATTATGAAGAGATCATTCCAACAGAATCTGTCTGGTACCCTTGTCCTTAATCAAACAACCATGATCATAAAATTCAATAGTTATATTATTGTCTTTAATGAGTTGAGAAACACTAAGTAAGCTCTTAGTGATTGCAGGCACAAATAGAATCTTTTGAAGCTTAAAGCATAATGATCAATTAAGAGACTGTAACAAGCCAGAACCAAGATAAGCAATGGATAAAGATGTACCATTACCAACTTGTACTGAGGCTATGTGATCAGTAGCACCAGTGTTAAAATAGCAAGCAGGATCTTGTACAATTAATGGAGAAGCAACAAATGCTTGAGATTGCTGAGAATTCTAGGATGCTTGCTATGATGATTGATTGACATTAAAGGCTTGAAAAGGTTGAGCTGCTGGAGGTCCTTGATAGCTTATATCAAACCTATGATAGCACTTAACCACAGTATGTTCTGATTTTCCACGTAACTGACAGACAGGTTTAGCTCCACTAGAAGAATTTGAACCTCTACCAGTAAACTTATACCTTCCTTGTCCCCTAAAACTTTGACTAGAAGTTTGTCTAGGACCATTAGAATACTGAAAGTTCTAACCAGAAAACTGATTGGTTCCAAATTGAGATAGTCCAGCAGCCATATTAGCACTATGATCTAAATTTAGACTTTGTGAAGAATTAAATTTTCCAAGCTCATCTCATAGCTTTGAAGTTGATACTGAGCTTCTTCTAAGGTTATAGTACCAGTTCTTGAAGTAAGATTAACAACAATAGCATCATATTCTGGTCCATGACCATCCAGAACATGAAACAGTAAATCCAATTCCATAACATCATGTCCAATGGTGATGAACACTTAAATATGTATGCTCGATAAGAGCTTAATTCATCATACTACATTATTAGTGTCATTAAATTCCTCAACTTAAGTATATTTGTAGTCCTTGCATCTTGGAATTAACTTTCTCTTAATTTCGGTTTTGATGTAGCTTTGGTAAAATAGGCATAACTTTCTATTTATAGATATAAATGGTGAAAATATTGATGTTTTGGAAAGCTGATTAAATTATCTACAGGATTATATTTCATAGGCTTAATCAAATTTGGGCTCTTAGTGGACCAAAAATGGGCTTGAAGTGAACCCATATGTAGTTTCGATCCAGCCTGACCATACCTTAGTATTTTGACCATATCTCTCAAAATACGTATCCAAATCATACAAATCAATATGTTCTAAAAAGCTGAGATAAATATATATAATTTAATGAAGACATATGATCAAAATTCTTAACAATTTGATGCAAAAATTAGTGGTAAAAGTCGATGCACCTAATAATCCTAATTGTCAAAGATTTATGCACCTAATATTTGATAATTGTTTCCTTGTAATTTGACAAGTTTGCCCCTGAATATATCTATAAATAGAGGTGCCTTGTGACCATTAGGACATCTTGGCCTTGGCTGGGATCATGTATTGTGTTTTTCTCTCTTGTGTGTTTATATTATTAATAAATCTTTCTTTTCCTACAATTTGTTTTCTTCCTCTTATAATGTCTTTCTAATTTCCTTTTTGCTAAGGTGAAAGGGTGAAACCCTTGATATGAGAGTAAGGATTCTATAACCTTTGATATGTGCTTAACAATTATAATCTTTTGTTATGTATTTTATATGATTTATATTTATTTTCTTAATTAATCTTGACAACACCGTAAAATGGAGGTCTTGATCCATTGTCGACAATCTTTGGCACATCAAATGCTTGGATCCTTTCTAGATGTTGTATGATTCTTCCTTACCAACACAAGTCTGGTTAGGAACCTTGATTTGTTGTAGACATATGGTGATTGGCATATTGGATGCTTGAACCCATTTTTAAGAAGTGGTATAAATATTGGTAACGAGGCAAATATAATTCATATAACTAAAATAGGTTGTTTATCCTTATTTGAAATATCAAGGACGGATCCCCTAACCTTAGCTTCCACTATTATTGTGTTAATTTCTCTTGTATTTTAATTATTTTATCTATTATTTATGAAATTGTTCTTTATTTGCTATGGTAGGTTTTATCACCTTTTGTTCTTATTTTACTTTTAAATGGTCGGTAGTACCACCTACCATCTTTACCTTCTTAACTTTTATTTGTTGATATAATCTTGTTACTCATCTAAAATCATTCATATTATATTTGCTTAGCTTATAATTTATACCGTTAAAATCCCCTTCCTCGTGGATCGACCCCGGTCTCACCAGGTTTATTACTTTGACACTCGTATACTTCGGAGACAATCCTTTTTTGGATGTTCAAGTTTTTGGCGCCGTTCCCGGGGATTATTTATCCTTATTTGATATATCAAGGGCTGATCTCCTAACCTTAGCTTTCATTGTTATTATGTTAATTCTTCTTACTTGCTTATTTTAATTTTTCTCATCTATTGCTTATGAATTTGTTCTTTAATTTACTATGGTAGGTTTTACCACCTATCTCCATGGATGTTATTACCTCCTTTTGCTTTTTGTTTTATATTTGAATGGTTAGTAGTACCACCTACCATCTTTACATATTTGTTGATATTATCTTGCCATTTCTTTGAATTATTCATACTATATTGCTTACCTTATTGTTTGTACTGCTAAAATTTCCTTCCTCGTGGATCGACCCTGGTCTCACCAGGTTTATTACTTCGACACTCCTATACTTGAGAGATCATCCTTTTTTGGATGTGCCAAATAGCAATTAAAGTATTGGCACTATCTTTCATTTTTAATAAGTAATTAGCTATAGATAGAGATCCCTTTCTAATATTCTGAAGTTGATATTTTAAATGCATAGATCTGGCCTTAGATTCAGTATAGAATAATTTTTCAAGAATACTCCAAACCTCTATTGTTGTTGTGCATTGAACAACATTGCCATACGAGGACTTTGAGATTGATGACAGCAACCAGCTTAGAATGAACTGATCAATCCTCTTCCAATTAAAGAACTCAGAGTTGATTTAAGTTGAGACCTCATCTGGATTTTGAGAAGGACGAACAGAAATCACTCTTGTTGGACAAGGCTTCTCTCCAGTAACATAAACTTCAAGATCAAAAGCTCTAAGTGTGGCAAGAATTTGTGTACGCTGGAATCCATAATTTGCTCTCTGAAGTTTAATTGAGGAGCTTGGAAGAACTGTCGGCAAAATTAAAGAGAAAGAGCTCATCGAAAAGTGAGATGAATTCATTACTGGATTTGCTATTCCAGGATCAAAGAAGGTTGAACCTCCAGTATTGGACTAAAATTTTCGAGAAAATTTGGTTGATATTCTCCCATTAGATCGGCAGTTCTAATACCATATTGAAATTAGAGTTGTTCTTGAGCTGGAAAAGGAAACTTTTCCCTTCTGTTCATATTCATTTAATGATCAACACAGTTACAATAGAAAAACAGTTTATACATGACTCTAACAACGTTAACAGTATTTTTGAGTGAATTTACAACACTGTCCCTAAGCTACCAAATTCCAGAACTACCCCTAATATTGTTAACATAAGAGAATAAATATTTCTTAAATAACAGTATTTTTGAGTGAATTTACAGTATTTTTGAGTGAATTTACAACACTGTCCCTAAGTTGACATGATATATTTAATTTTCCACAATGATTTTATGGATTTGTTAATTGTATGCAACACATTTAATTGTTTGTCATCAAACAACTTTTTGGGGTTGAGGTGCTCAAATAGACATGATTGTTGACTATGTTTAGTGTCTTCAACATGAATATAACAAGCTACAATTAAAATAAATTTTAACTAGTTAACCTGGCATTCGTTGATAAATTTTTTAAAAAAATAGTGTCATGATAAATTTAAAAAAAAAAATTTGTAATACCCTTATCATAAGTTCTTGGAGAAGAAATTAATGAGAGAAAGATAGGAAGAATTAAAAGGATGATGCACGATAGAATTTTGTTCTATACTGTAAGCATACGACAACTTGATAATGGAACCTCAATAAACTATAAATTACATGACTTTGGCGTTCCGAAGATTGAGACTAATGGGCAGGAAAAAAACACAAAGAAATGTGTTAAATATCAATTCAAAAACAACTATATTTAATAAGTCAATAATGAGACCTAGAAATATTTAACATGTAAATAAGATCGCAGGAGATTTTATGCTTTAGTTGATGACACAAGACATCATGCATTTAAAATGTATTGGGATTTTTGTTGCAAAGCTAGGCAAAAATAGTAATCTTAATAATTTGCTTCATAAGAAGTAAGATGAAAACAAATTCATATAAAGTCATTACTTCATAAGCTACATATGCATCCTCTTGTTGAGCAAGAGTGCTTCTATTATCAGTGGTATTATTTAGAACCTCAAATGTTGCATTAAACATATCACCCACTTGTTGCAATTCTGATCTAATTAAGTTCGCTTCCACTCTCAAGTTCATTAATAGAGATCATATGTTCAATATTAGCAGTTTGAGCATGTTTACATTCATCTGTATACTTGCATGAACCACCAACAATATTGAGAATAGAATTATGCTATTAAAAACATGATAGACAAGAATAACTTCTTTAGACGCTGCAATCCAAGACAATTCTAATTGATGTGCTTAACAAGGAATTTAGTACTAAACAAGGAATTTAGTACTCATACCGAAAATCCCTCAAAAATGAAGCTTGTAAACCATTCTACTCAGCCCGCATATTATTTGCACCATCATATCCTTGGCCACTTATATTCTGAGTATTTAAATTGTGCTAAGACAATAGGTGTCTCTTTTCAAGTACAATGCTAAAGTATCCAAGACACGAACAAGCCCAAGAAATCGAGAAATGGCTCTTGAGCAAGTCGATCCTTGTTGACAATTCTAAAAACTATATCTCTTTTAGATTTGTAACGAGTTTCGTCAACGATTATTGTCATGGCCCAAGTATATTCATAGTGAGATATTAAATATTCACTTCATCAAAAATTAATTTGCATTGCTATAAGATTAAAATTCCAAGTCACAACCACGAATATCATCGTATGGACAATAAACAAAAAAGTTTTATCAAAAAACAATCACAAAAAAATAGTGCTGCAACAGCCCGTGGTTGTTAAAGGAACTCTGTCAATCTTGCCCAAAAATCCTTCATCAGCCTCTGTAACTAGTGATCACCCTGAATTGCATAATAATTTTAATGAGTAAAACTCGGTAAGTAAGCTATTTAGAATTATTACGGTATCCTTTAATGATAATATTCAAGTTATTGTTCATTTCATGGTATAAAAGTCATAAACAACTTGTTCAGGAAGTCATAAATAGTGTTCCAGAATTTAGGGTTCGCGCTTCTACGTGAAGGAAATGACACAACAGCGCCAAGTTTCTGGTTTCCCAACTTTTGTATATTTCAGTTTGGCGCTCCTATGCCAAGGAAGTGGAGCTCCTGAGCCAACTCTCTACCTAAGCCTTCTTAGGTCGGCTGAGGACATCGCTCTTACGCAAAACGTGTGGTGCTCCTATGCCAAATCTAAATTCTAGGTCTATAATTTGACCTCTATTTTCACATATTCATATACACATCAACTCAATTTATATTCCATACCTAACTTTTCTAAGCCATTCACATTTGTAGACACAATTCTTTGGCTTATGTGTCTTT
The DNA here is from genome assembly GCA_013180625.2 of Boswellia sacra. NCBI lineage: Eukaryota > Viridiplantae > Streptophyta > Magnoliopsida > Sapindales > Burseraceae > Boswellia > Boswellia sacra. The sequence continues at coordinate 19,159 of SNVD02009451.1, read as the reverse complement.
CTCAAACCACATATCACTCGTACATTCAAATTTCATTTCATTTCGATACAACTTTAGCGACACATATACTCCCCACATTTGAAAACACATATTTGTATCACATTTTTTTAAATCATCTATTTGAGGCGAGTCTGACAAATTGGGTTATACCGATCCCATTCTACGGATGGTTCGGACCTCCCCTCAATCATTCAACCACAATTCTTTCATATGTGTAACTTTGTGTTATGTGTGGCACTTTGAGGTATTTTGACCCCCAAGAGGTCGCTCACACACACAATTTCAAGAGGTGACTCTCATTTAAAAGTAAAAAAATTCACATTTCGCCTATATCATCACATAATACACTTTGTATTGTATATGGCACTGTGCGGTCTTTGCGACCCCTAAGAAGTAGCTCACACACACAACTTCAAAAGGTTCCCCCATGCATAAGTGTACACAATTACATAATGGACATTCAAGGTCCCAAGTTTTGGCATGCCATTCATGTAGCACGATTCCAAGTTCAATCACAAAAGTGAAGCCCTAAGTTAACTTTTCAAATATCATAATACGTCACATTCGACCTTAGAGCTTTTCATCTATCACGACTCATAATTTCCAACCCTATAACTTAAGGTCAAAATACAACTTTCCATTCATCACATATACCTCAAAATGATCACAATATATAATCGATATATATAGCGTAACAATATTTTTATTGTGTCTTCAGAAGTTTCAACTTACTTACCTTATGAAATTTCTATCGTCAAGTCTCAAGTTCAACATAGAAACATAACCAAAATACTTTAAGGTTCACATAACACATCGACAACATAATCCCCTTTTTATCTCATTATTCTAGTATTTAACCATTCCTGCCACCACATCCTTTACTTGGAAAGACATTTTAAAAAATTTATAGAATTTTCAATTTAAATCAAATCATTACAAAAGTTTACAATCTAATATAAAACATATGCAAGAATCACCATGCAAAAATCTCATCTTTGATGAGGCATTGGTCATTCAAAAACAATTGTTTTCATTTGCACTGTTCTGAAAGTTAGAATTTTCAGTTTTATCAATCTAACTTTGAAAAATCACCACAATTGCTACAAAGCTTCAAAATCAATAAAAATTTACAGTTTAAAAGAAAACATATTAAAGGGATTGCATACCAAAAATCAAATGTTTTCGCAAAGATTTGTCCCTTTAAACAATTTTCATTCCCCAGGCTCTGTTTCGAAACAGGGGACCTCTAAATTTCAAGTCAGTAGTTCAAAAATTCACCAAAAATCATATTCTATGAATTTTTGAGTGATTTCAAATTCTACATACTTCTAAGCATGTCTATTTTAATAAATAAAACTTTCAAAACTAGAGGACAACTCTGTGATTTTTATGAATTTTTGTTCTCCCTACTACTCAATGTAAGGATCTTGTCGAATTTAAACCCAAATTTCATCTCTTGTTATCTAGCTTCAATCCATCCTTCTATTTTTGCCATATATCACGAGCTTAGAGTTTTGCACAGCTTGGTAGTGCGGCACTTAGACAACTTGAACCCAAAAATTGCTAAGTAAGCCTAGATGTTTGCTTCTCGCTCAAGAAGAAATCAGGACCGTTGAGCTAAAGAGCTTTGTAGGCAACAAGAGAAGATATGAAAGCTAAGAGGAAAGTATTGCTAGAGAAGGAAAGCTTTGTATTACACAAGAATTCTTGCTTACAACTTTGCTTGAGTTAGCTTGGATGGTTTACAAATGAGCCATGGAGGGGTATTTATACTAATCCATCTCCCAAATGAATGGCTAGGATTTATTACATCCAAGGGCTACAAATGATTCCTACCTAAATTAGGTGTGGTAGGTGAACTACCTTTGACTATGTATATTTACATGTGAGAGTTGTATATATTTAACTTGCTAGAGTTTCTAGAAAATGGGTTTGGGTTTGCATGCCTTATAGAAATTGGGTCAAGCCTTGATGCACATTTTGGGCCACTCTAGTATGCAAATTAGACGGGTCGTAACATCCTCCCCCACCTAATTTCGTGACGTCTTTGACGCGCTCTCGTCCTTGTAGCGTTGGATATGCTCGCCAAATTGTCATAAGGCGTCTTCACGTTCCCTGCTAGCCTCACTATCCGAAAGGTTTTTCTATCTTATCAAATACTCTGTGTATGGTAGAACTCCCCTCCTTCGAATCACTCGGTCCGCAAGGATGTATTCTACGTCTTTGTCGAATACGATGATGACGGCCATGGGTGCTCACTTGGACTTACTTCGATTTGAATCTTCCTTGTCCTCATCATAGGGCTTGAGGAAGCTCACATGGAAGATCGGATGAATCGTGAGGTTAGGGGCTAATCGGACCTTGTAGGAGACTTCACCCACTCACTTGATACTAGGGAAGGGACCTTCATATTTTTGCATCAATCCCCTGTGCACTTTGCGAAATGAATTGAATTGTTGGAGTAGGAGCTTGATAAGCACTAAGTCTCCCTCTTGAAATGCGAGGTGTCTTCTTTTTGTGTCTGCCCATTTCTTTATCTTTTTGGTGGCCTTGTCCAAGCATGCTCGCGTGATGTCGGCTTGTTCATGCCACTCTTTTGCGAGCTTGTAGGCCGTTGGACTCTTCCCTCCGTATGTTGAGGCTATGGCGTGTGGAGTCATTGGTTGTTGTCCCATCACGACCTGAAACGGACTCTTACCCGTTGCCTCACTCCTTTGGCAGTTTTATGAGAATTGGGTAATGTCTAGCAGCTTTGCCAAATCGTGTTGGTGAGCGCTCATGTAATACCTCAAATATAACTCGAGCAAGGCATTGATGCGCTCGGTTTGTCCATCGGTTTGAGGATGGAAGCTTGTTGAGAAGCTTAAGTCTGTTTCTAATAGATTGAAGAGCTCCTTCCAAAATCGACCGGTGAAACGAGGGTCACGATCACTCACGATGTTTTATGGAACACCCCATAGCTTCACTATGTGTTTAAGGAATGCTCAAGCGGCTTCATTCGCAGTGCAATCTATAGAAACGGGTATGAAGGTGGCTTATTTGCTAAATCGATCAACCATCACCATTATGCTTCCATATCCCTCAGATTTTGACAAGGCCATGATAAAATCCATCGACACGCTTTTCTATGGCCTTTCCGTAATGGGTAGGGATTCTAGCAACCAAGCTGGATGTTGGTGCTTGACCTTGTCTTGTTGGTACACAAGACAAGTCCTCACGTAACCCTCTACGTATTCCCGTATTTGAGGCCAATAATAGGAATCTTGCATAAGTGCAAAGGTTCGTACCATTCCTAGGTGACTAGTCCATTTGGAATTATGACACTTCTTGATGATCTCTTTTCACAAGTTTTCATGTCTTGGCACGAATAAACGGCTCCCGATTGTGAGGAGTAGGCCTTCGTCAAACCAAAAGCGCTGTGTTTTCCCCTTACTTGCCAACTTCAAGAGATTCTTGGCTAAGGGATTGTGCTCTATGTCATATTTGATATGGTTGATGGGCACACTTTGTGGACGACTTGTGCTCAAGGTGGCAAGTTCCGCCTTACGACTTAGGGCATCGATCACAACATTTGCCTTACCCCTTTTATACTCGAGCCTATGATCAAACTCGGCCAAGAAATCTTGCCATCATGCTTGCTTGGGGCTTAGTTTATTTTGTGTTTGAAAATAAGGTATGGCCACATTGTCGGTCTTAATGATGAAATGTGAGCCAAGCAAGTGGTGTTGCCAAACCCATGGGCAATGGATGATGACGGTCATTTCCTTCTCTTGGACCGTATAGCATCGCTTCGTGTCATTGAGCTTACGACTCTCATATGTGATAGGATGCCCTTCTTGTATTAGAACTCCCCCATGACAAAATCGGATGCGTTGTGTGCATCTCAAAGGGTTTTGTGTGGTCGAGTAGCCCCAACACCGGTTCTTCGCTTATTGCCTTCTTTAACTCTTCGAAGGCATATTGGAACCTTTTAGACCAGTGCCATATGCGATTCTTCTTAAGAAGATCCATGAGAGGGGCAGCTTTAGCAGAGTAGCCCTTGATAAACCGCCAATAGTAGTTAACCAACCCAAGGAATGAATGTAGGTCCGGTACCTAGGTTGGAGGCTCCCACTCTTGGATGGCCTTCACCTTTGTTTGGTCCATCATGAGCTTTCCATCTCTTATCCGGTGGCCAAAGAACTCTACCTCTTATTGGGCAAATGAACATTTTTTCTTGACGTAGAGTTCGTTCTCGCGTAGTACTTGGAAGACTTGTTGTAGGTGTTGCACATGCTCTTCGAGAGTTGTGCTATAAACCAAATGTCATCCAATTACACCACTACGAACCGATCGAGCTATGAGTGGAATAGCTTGTTCATGAGGGTGCAAAATGTTGCGGATGCATTAGTGAGGCCAAATAGCATGACTAGAAATTCATAGGCACAGTACCTTGTCACGCACGCGGTCTTTGGTTCGTCACCTTTGGCGATGCGCACTTGGTAGTACCCCAATCTCAAGTCAAGCTTGGTGAAGTATCGAGCCTTTCCAAGTTGGTCAAACAACTCCGCAGTGAGTGGAATCGGGTACTTGTTCTTGATAGTGATTTTTTTAAGTGCCTGATAGTCGATACACATGCAGAGAGATCCATCTTTTTTCTTTTGAAAGAGGATGGGTGCACCGTATGGAGCTTTGGAGGGCTGGATGTAACCCGCATCGAGTAAATTTTGGAGTTGTTCATTCAACTCCACAAGTTTGGGTGGCGCCATGGTTGGAGGCTTTGCACCGGGTTCTAACTCAATTTGATAATCCACTTCCCGTTGTGGAGGCAACTTCTTTGGAAGTTCTTGAGGCATCACATCCTTATATTTTCCAAGGATGGCCTCGACTTGCCTTGGCATTGGATCCTTGGCAATGGTAACATCCTCCCCATCATTTAGGTCTTGAACTGTGGCAAGGAAACTTGCATCCTTCTTCATCCCCTGTTTGAATTGTAGTGCAGAAAGCATTTTGCTTTCAACCTTCACTGTCTCTTCTGCCATTACCATACATGAATGACTCCCATCGAGGATGTTAAGAGAGTTGGAAGATGGTATGGAAAAAGCATGGACTTGGTCGAATAATTCCATGCCTAGCACTGCTTAAAAGTCATCCATGGGGACAATGGAGAAATCAAGCTTACCGATCCATGTGCCAAGTTGTACTGTTGTTGTCTTAAACACTCCTACTATTGCCTTGGCAGGTGAGTTTACCACCTTGATGGTGCCTCCTCTATTAGTGTATTTGAGGCCTAACCATTTGGCCTCTTCTTCAGAAATAAAGTTGATTATGGCACTCACATACATTAGACCCTTTTGCATAGGTGTGGGTCTTTTGAGTGCGCTAATGGTGTGGAGAGAACCCATCCCCGCTTGTGGCTCCTCATTGTTTATGCCCTCATGTTGAGCGGCTAGGGCATTGAGAGTCTTCCTCTTTGAGCAATCCCAAACCCAATGAAGATCATCATAAATGATGCAAAGACTTTTGGGTTTAATGAAATCAAACTTACTTTTGTTAGGCGTGTCACGTTTGTCCCCTCTGAAGGCCTCGTGTGCACCACCTTCCTTTCGGTCATGTCCTTTCTTGGCGCTCCGCTCTCTCCCACCTTTTCCATGGTTGGTCTTCTTCTTCTTGGATTGGGACGAGTAATCCACGAGGGACTCGGCCACAGCTATGGCGTCATCTAGATTTTGCACACTGCGCCTTTCAAGCTCGACTCTTGCCCAATCCTTGAGGCCATCAAAGAAGTAGAAAAGGGAGTCCTTTTTGGACATGTCTTCGATCTCAAGAATTATGGTGGTGAAATCCTTGATTTACTCATGAATGGTGCCACTTTGCTTCAAACGGTGGAGGCGACCCTTTACCTCATTTTCGGCATTGCTAAGAGAGAAGTGCTTTTGAAGTTCTCTCTTGAAGTCCTCCCACGTGCAAAGGGAGACGATGCCTTTGCCTACGCTCTCATGCTTTCAACGCCACCAAAATTGGGCTGCATTGCGTAGGAAAGTGGGCGTAATGCCAATCCTTGAAACATCATCATGGACACCTTTGGCCTCGTAGTATTGCTCTAAGCCAAAGAGGAAGTTTTCAACTTCCGTAGCATTGCGAGTGCCATGGTATGTGGCGGGAGTAGGTACTTGCATGTTGGTTAGCCCACTAAGACTTGTGTAAGAGGGGCTAGCACGTTCATATATCTATACTTCTCCCATTCCGTGTGAGATTCCTCCACTTCCGCATGGATTGCTCGTAATTCGTACTCCACAAAGGTCCATAAGCCCACGAGCTCTCGTGTAATATTGTGAAGTTCTTTTTCATAAGACTTGCTAAACTCAAGGATGTTGGACTTCGTGGCTTGCGTGATCTCTCCATAATCCATCTCTAGGCCTTCAAAACGGTCGGAGAGGCCCTCGATAGCATTGTCCATGCCCGAAATAGCTTGCTCTATGCTAGCAACACAAGGCTCTAAGGATTCCGAGGGTGGAGCTTTGGACTTACCTCTTTTTTCTTGTGGGCGTGGTTGAGGTTGAGGTTGTTCCTCCCGTCCACGGACTTGCTCCTCCATGGTCATCTCAATGTTAGATGCCATTTGCTCTAATGATCGAATGGTACTCTGATACCAACTGTCACGAGCTTAGAGTTTTGCGGAGCTTGGTCGTGCGGCACTTAGACAAATTGAACCCAAAAGTTGCTAAGTAAGCCTAGATGTTTGCTTCTCGCTCAAGGAGAAGTTAGGATCGTTGAGCTAAAGAGCTTTGTAGGCAACAAGAGAAGAGATAAAAGCTAAGAGGCAAGTGTTGCTAGAGAAGGAAAGCTTTGTATTACACAAGAATGCTTGCTTACAACTTTGCTTGAGTTGGCTTGGATGGTTTACAAATGAGCTATGGAGGGGTATTTATACTAATCCACCTCCCAAATGAATGGCTAGTATTTATTACATCCAAGGACCACAAATGATTCCTACCTAAATTAGGTGTGGTGGTTGAACTACCTTTGACTATGTATATTTACATGTGAGAGTTGTATATATTTGATTTGCTAGAATTTCTAGAAAATGGGGCTTGGGTTTGCATGCCTTCTATAAATTAGACCAAGCCTTAATGCACATTTTGGGCTACTCTAGCAAGTAAATTGGGCGGGTCGTAACACATAGCTCAATTAAATTCATCTTTCCTAATAAAAATTTAGTACATACATGGCATGAGACATCTTAAATTACAAAAACTCCAACTCTATTTCTAATATTCTATGGCTAGAATTTGAAGATGAAAGGGAGGGTTACCTTTCCCTTCCTTGCTCTTCTTAGCTTCTCGGCAAAATGGAGAGAAAAAGATGAAGGTGATGTGCTTGAGCCCTTTTTGTAGAGAAGATAGAATCATGAAAATTCTAGAGACTTTAAGCTTATGTTGATAAAAAATGAAGGGCAAAACTTTTTGACGCCTTAACTTCCTAAATCTTTCACTCACAACCCCAATTACTATTTTATTACAACAATATTAAAACACAACACATACATATTACACACATATACTGTAACATAATCGTGTCATGGTCTATTGAAAATTTAGGATATTACAATTACATAATACTTTGCATGCCCAATATCTTCACCAAATACTTTTCTCGCTTTGATTAAAAGAACATTTAAAATTTCCTTTTGAATCCGTGGTGATGTATAAGAGACATTTATTGGGGCTTTATTAACACATCAGAAATCCTTCTTCAGTATATGTGGATACATGTTCGAATATTTCAAGAAAATTTTTACGATCTATACAAGATTGGCTTTCGCCATGGCCTCTAAATAGTGAAACTCGAAATGCAAGAAATAGAACATTTTCTATTGAAGTTTGAAGTCGTAGTCGATTGCTCAAACTTGTTGAGAAGTGTTACTAGCCACTCTTTCTATATGTTCATACTCATTCATCAAATCTTCACATGATCTTTGGGCAACATGTTGAAGAGAATTCTGATCCTTTCCTTCATGGTTTAGAAATACACTATTTTCACCACCAATTTTCTTCTAACTTCTAAAACCATAAGTAGTAAAGCCATTATTTCATCCAGAGCGTCTATATGGACTATTTAAAAAGTAATAAGGTAAACGAAAAGTAGCATCTCTTGTTGGAAAATATTCTAACCATGAAGGAAATTGTTGAAACCTCAAAAATTGAAACTTTCGAAGATGATTTTCTGGTCCAGATTTTGGATATTTCTCCAACTGAAGTCTATGGAGGCTTTTGTTAATACAAACCATTCGAACTTCATCGAGTTTATTGACATTATACTCCTAAATTTGTGGACGTAATCCTAGATCACACTATAGAGCGTTGTTGTCGAGTTCAAGATTTTCAATTCTAGGGATATTTTAGGCAAATTTCTGAAATTGGAGGATTAGAACTTGAAGTTATTGAATATTGATAGGTGTGTTGACTTCTAAATTTTTAGAATTGTTCCTTTTGAACTACTTGTCAACTATGGTAATGTCCCCATTTGTAAATAGCAGAAAAAAGAAAAGAAATAATATGATAAGGGTATTTTTAAAGAACACCCATGCATTTAGTCATATTCCATTACAATAAGCTAAAGAGAGCCTAATTTATAGTAGAGTGGATACTACAACGGGTGAGGTGAGGCAAGGTGAGAGAGAAAGTATTGTTAAGGTAGGAAAAGAAAATAAAAAATTAGTATTATAATAGGATAGGAAAAATATATTAATATTAAATAAGAAAAATAAAATTAAATAAATATTTTAGTGGACAAAAGGAAAGTTACCTTAAAGAGTGTAGTTTACCATTAAAGTGGGGACCATTGAACCTAAAATTTCTATTCTACCCATATATATATGCTAATCAAAAGGATTTAAGATGTTGGGGGGTGGGACGTGGAAGACGAGAGATTACTTGAGAAGAAAGGAGACCAGTTAACTTGAAATTTCCAAAATGCCCTATTCAATCTTCCATCAAAAATACTTGAGGAGGCCAAACTTGTAAAATTAGTACTAATATTATAGTTGATAACCACAACTACTAAAGAAACTATAAATTTTTTTCAATATGGGGGATGCGTGGCCACCTCAGGCCTAGACGTGGCTCTACCATGGATACAATATTATTCAATTTTGTAAAAGATTCTATAACATTTATAACATTCACTTTAGGAAATAATATAATAACATACACTTCTAATGGTACAATCAAATAGGAAAATCATAGAACTCATACTCTAATTCCTTGTGGTGATAGTAAAAAATGTTTGTACAAAAATTTGGGTTGTCCAAATTCCTTACCAAATGCAGGAATAAATAATGTTTGTGCGAAAATTTGGACAACCCAAATTCCTTACAAAATGGATTGAATTGATGGTTTTGGCTTGGTTGCAATCATGAGCTCCCTGCAAAATGAGGATAATGTTTTTTCAGGTTTTCTGAAGACAATGGAATCTAGATATCAATAAGCGCGTCGATGGGAGTGCCACAATGGTCACTCTGCTTTTTAAGTCAATACTGAAATTAGTATAAAAAAATTGAAAATAAATGGAAACGCGCTAAGACAAATGGAATAAACGAGACTACTTGAACGTACTCCCTTAGCTTACCATTCGAGGTGAAAAGGGGAGTGTTGACTTGGCCCTTACCTCACAGGCAAGGGGCATATAATCGTCAATTAACCTTAGCTAAGTTGCCAAATGCCAGTTAACAAAGGCTCATTTTGGGAAAAGAACAAAGGCTTAGTTTGCTAATATGGGTGGATGATAAGGAATTAAGGATCCCTGCTGGATCATGAGAGATCACGGATATTACGCTCCATAATTTGCTTATGTGATTCTAGGGATTTCGGTTTTTATGGGTGACTTTGCTTTGCCAAGTTGCACATTGTGCACTGTAGTGTTGATTGAGCCTAGATGGGACTTCTTGGAACCTACTAGGTTCGATTTTTAGGTGGGATCGAGCCAGCTAGGGAAGAGATGCCATCCCCATCCCCACCCCATCCCGAATTTGAAAATTAAACCTCCATCCCCACCCCGTACCTAGCAACATATAATAATCAATTATACTTTAGCATTTTTATCAATATTTCAACCATAAGTATTAACAATTTTTTAGTTTTTGATTAACTTCACTTTCAAGCTTTCATAATTTTTTGAAATCTCTAGATAGCTCAAATAAGTTTTGTAGAACTAATCTCCTCCCAAAAACTAAAAATTCTAGAGTTGTAGAGTCATTTTCAAAAATTCATAAAAATCAAATATTCAACATTTTTAAGTGAAAAATTTTTTAAACGAACTCCTAAGATGTCTATTTTGATATATATAAATTTGAAAGACAAAATCAAAGTAAAATTACTACAAAAATTTTCATAATCCTCCACTGTCATCTAAAAATATGGTTCATGTATAATTTTCTTTTGTGTGTGTGTATATATATATATATATTTGGGAAATGAGTCGGGTTAGCTTAGGGAGTGGAATTTCCATCCCCATCCTCATTTTAATTTCGCAAAAAATTGTTCTCCCCATTCCTACCCCATTCCTAATTTTTAGCTCCCAATCCCATCGACCTTTTTGTATCAATCCAAATTTGGCTAGATCCTTGTTCGGTTGGATTTCTTGCTAGGTGCTTCAAGCCTCTTTAATCAGAACCTCATTTAAGCTGGACAAAATCTTTAAGGCTCCGAACTTGTGATTTTAAGATTGAAAAGTTATATCCATGACAATTTTTATTGTTGTTGTTGTCGTTGCCATTATTATTATTATTATTCCGAACTACAAAGTCCAATCTATTTTAATCTTTGTACTTACCTTTTATTTTCTCCATTCTAAACTTAAATGCTTATGACATTCCATTTCATTGTGATGATGTGGTGCACCCATACAGTTAATTGTTGTGGCACATTAACATGATTGGTTACTAGAAATCAAACTTGACAAAGGTAGTGGATTGAGTAAAATGAGGAAGGGAAGACAACTTATTTTTAAGATCTGGGAAAAACTAAAATTTTAACTTCTTTTTCACACGTGGCAAACTTTAAATGATTAAGCATATCATCTCCGCTAGCACTCCAACCTCTTCATAAAATTATTGAAAAAAAATTTTCCAACTTCGTCGCCCACTCATATGCTGCAAGTCTGCACCAGCCGATACTTGACCGCGTTATTATCTACAACAACCCCAGTTTGCTGGGAACCAAGGGGAACAAATGCAAAACACTTGACGTTGACATTATTCTTGCCTAATGTGAGAGACCCAATTTTCCAACTCGCCTGCCCAACAATCTTGAACGTCAGCATAACAGACCCAGTTGCTTGATCTTGATTAATTGAAATTGCATTATATGGCGCCAAAGGCACAGCCGTCCCATAAACAGTAGGTGTCCAAACTTTGGTTTCCTTGTGGCCGTGATAATTCGGAAGAATAGCTGTAGAGCTGGTGATTTGCTGGTCACGATAAGTGGTGTAAACATCGAGCTTGTTATAATAAAAGCCGATCTTGCTGTTCGGGTTACGTGACGAAATGGTGACCCCAAAGTTGGAGGTGATCAAGTTTGGAGTAGAGACGTCGAGGGAGTAAATGGTGATATCTTGGAGCACAAACTCAGGTTTGGTAGGTTTGAGGAAAGTCCGGAGGAGCAGGAAGGCGACCGCAATTTTGAGGATGATGATGGAAATAGTGATAAATGTTTTGTGTCCTTTTTTGTTGTCATCTTCAACTTCAACGTAAGGATCCTGAGGACTGCCGCCACCGTCGTGGCTTGGAGGTACCGACTTGAGATTATAATTACGAGCAGGACCACTATTGGCGATGATTTTAATTGTCATATCTGTTTTATATTTAACAGCACAGAGCAGCGAGAATTGAAGAGAGGAATGAAAACGAGACAAATTTACATGAGAGCTTATAGAGAAAAGTACTGGTTTTATGAAGAGAGAATGGGAACGGAGGGAGCACAACACTTTTCTTAATTTTGTATTACTTGCGATGAACGTTAGTTTAGTGTATTTTTTTTTTTATTTTCTTTGTGTTTTTTATTGATCAAGGATTATAATAATTCAAATTTTTCAGTTTAATTATATTTCATTTTTATTTGCATAACAAAATAATAGTTTAAATGTAGATAATTAAGTCTTAAAATAATGGACACGGGTGTCACAACTTGTTTATAATAATGTTATTGTTATGTTTTATACTTAGAGCCAATACAACTTATTATGATGATATTGGTTACCAAATCGTTGAATAAAATTTTTTTGTTTCATTTATAAATCACGTGTTATTTATTAATGTGCAATTTTAGGTTGTATAATGATTGTTTATGTAGTAATACCCATTAGTTTCATTTTATATGAATTAGTTGTACATAAAGTAATACTCATTAGTTTACGAAGCCTCTTGTTTCCATGTTCGATTGACCAATTAATAGAAAGGTGACAAAATTTAGGAAAATTATCTATCAAATTTACCTATTAAATTTATACGCAGTAATACTAGACTTACAAAATTTATATAATACAAACTCTATGAACTGATATTGCAGTGTACATGACAAAATCTATCATTGACAGATTCAAGATTTTATTAAAGGGAGGGCACCATACATATTTTAATATTTATAACTTTTACAAATCCTAATAATATAAAAAATACACTTAATTAGGATATAATTAACCTCATCATGTAAAAAAGTTTCTCAAATATATTATTTTAATGATATTTTCTATTTTTCCTAATTAATACAAATAAACAAATAAAAAAAGAAAGACTAGACAATTGATAATTTTATTAAACCTTATAAAAGAGTTAGTCATTATTGTTCACGGGAAATTTTTTTGTATTTGTACTTTACCAGTAATGATTTATAAAATGAACTATATAATTGATATCAAACTAAAGAAATAAGGGTAAACAATCTAGAATTCTGATTATGAATAAAATAACAAAAATTAATTAAATATAATATAAATGTATATTATTGAATGGATAAAAGTTTTGCATAGTTGTGTGCATAGTCTAAGACTAAGAGGCAAGGGGTTCTAGCATTTACGTAAAAAAAAAAAAAAAGTAAAAACATGAAAATAGATTTTTTTTTTAAAAATAATTTCTAAACAAGGGTGTTCAAGTAGGTCCGTCTATGAATCATATTAGAGATGTAATTAACTTTCATTATTTCCTTTTTCTTCTTCAATGAATTTTTTCATATAAACTGTCACATCATGTTATAAAATTTGAATTGTATAAAGGTTGTAAGTCTAGCTAGCACTATATAGGAGATGTAAAAAATAATTCTAGGTTGTATTGAAATAATAATAATTAATTCAATTACATTTATTAGCAGTCTGAAATGAATCATGAACAAAGCAGATCCAACGAAGATGTTCATGCTAATATTTATAATAATAATAATCAAAATATGTAACATGGATGTTGGTGCGTATTAATTTAAATAATTGTAATGGTACATTATATCAACCAATTATTCTTACTCTTATTCAAAGGAGCGCATGCAGCAACCAACACCCTTTGTTGATGAAACATAGAACGACAATAAGGTATATTAAAGAAATAAATTACATCAATCACAAACCAGATTCCATTTGAGGTTTTGCTCTTGAGTCTCTTGTCAAGATTCCATTTGGGTAGTTCCTTAAATAATTCATATTGCTATGTAGTTAGTGTCTCATGCACGAATCCTATTAAACTGCCACCAATAAAGAATCTTCAATTGTGGCGGTTAGATTTTTAATTGCTTTGACATATATTTATTAGGCCGTGCTCTCATGCGTCGCTCTCAGCAAAGTCGGTAGAAAACATATGTAATTCTATGCATATATTCTTAGCCAATACAAGAAATATTTATATACGAAGTAAATATATAAAATTGATATAGCATCAATCACGAATATCAATATCATATTACTTATTAATTTATTAAATTAACTTTTTATATTTATCATTTTATTCATTTGATTGAACATTAACTTTTTATATAAAATTTACAAGTATAACACAACATATAATGTTCATGTGGGCCTTGACCTATTTTAATTATTTTGTATTTCCTTAAATAATTCATTCTATTGCTATCTATTTAGTTTCTTATGTACGAATCCTATTAAACTGCCAACAATAGAGAATCTTGCATTGTGGCGGTTAGATTTTTAATTGCTTCCACATATATTTATTAGGCCGTACTCTCATGCATCGTTCTCAGCAAAGTTGGTAGAAAACATATGCAATTCTATACATTAATTCTTACCTAATACAAGAAATATTTGTGTATAAAATTAATAGAGCATCACTTATTAAATGTCAATGTTATATTACTCATTAATTTTACTAAATTGACTTTTTATATTCATCATTCTATTCATTTGATCTAACATTAATTTTTTATATAAAATTTGTTAGTATAACATTATTGTACACAATATTTAATGTTCATGTGGGCCTTTCACCTATTTTAATTATGTTTCTGTTGATGCACGATTTTCAGACGGTCGGAAAGCGGGTCGGAGCTCGGGTTGTACGTCGCGTCCAATCCTGCGAGCAAAGAAAAACAGTCAGGGGTGCTGGCGGTGGTGCCGGCGAAAACCCTCCGATACTCAAGTCAGTTTCCAGCACTCCGAAATTTTCTGGGAGAATTTCCTAGAGAGAGAAGCTCTCAAAAGCAAAGGAAATTTAGAGAGAGAATGAGTTCAGAAAAGTGTGCATACCTTGAGTAATAATTCGGAGGGTTTATATAGGAGTCAGGATGAGTCATTGTGGGACCCAGATAATAGGCCCAAATAATGGGCTTCAGTAATGGACTTATTGTATTAGATTTAATTGAGGCCCAATTTTCTTATGGGCATAACAGTAGTCCCCCCAGGCCCAAGTCGACTAACGGGTCGACGTAGGGACGATTTAGTTATCCTGGGTTCTTGGAGGAGGCAAGTTCGGAAGGTTGCCGCATGGGGTGCTCCGGATAAACACAGTAAGAGGTAAACCTTCCCTTGTCCCTTCTCTTTTCTCTTTTCAATGAATGTTGTTCAAATATTGCGGCTTTGAGAAAATTGTATTCTAGATGTTGGATTTTCTCAATATGCTTTTCCAAAGAGTTCTGAACATGCATGCATAGTTCACAAAGGTGGGATTCATGGCTGTTGGACATAGCATGTAGGTTTAAAAGCTAAAAATTTTTTATCCGAGTGGTCACTATGGAAGTAAGGTGGCGGCTAACTATAAAGCAATGGAAACTTTACGAAAAAGGCTTAGGTAAAATAATTTCCAACCACGTGAAATTACTTCCGAGTTGAAGCAATAGCCAATAAAATGGCTTATGCATAGTTCTGAATATGCATGTGGTTGCGCAAGAGCATGCATGCGGGAACAAAGGCATGCATGCGGCAGACTCGTACGTGATGGGCGAGAGGCGAGCTTCCAAAGGCGAGGGGAGAGTCAAGCTCGCGGGGGCGTGTAGCGTGCGCAGCAAGCTTGCGAGGGTGAGCTGCTATGCGCGCATGGGCGAGCAGCGCCCTCGCGGGGACGTTGGGCGCTCAGCAAGCTCGCAGGGGTGAGCTGTGGCGCTGCTCACTCAGCAAGCTCGCGTGGGCGAGCTGTGCGTATCATGCTCGCGAGGGCGAGCTGCGGGCAGCATGCTTGTGAGAGCTGGGCGCGCAGAAGCGATCATGCGAGGTGAGCTGCGCGCGGGGAGTGTCCTGGTGGTCTGGGTGTTTATTGCATATTGCCTATCTCAGGTTCGAAGCTAGTACCCGCACTCGCTAGCTATCTTCTTCGCTTCGGCTTTCGAACCTCCACAACCAACAGATGCGCTAAGCTCTCACTTCAGGAGGTCACATGAAGGCGCTGGGCGCGCAAGGGAGAAACAGGCGAGCGCTGGGCGCGCTGGGAGAGGCGTGCGAAGCGAGAATTGTTTCCGGGAATTGTTTGACTGCGATAAGTATTGCTTGGTGGAAGTGGACTCATAACGCCCATCACATTGCCTGCAACAGTCTTGATTATGATCCTGATCTTCAACACATTCCAGTCTTTGCGGTATCTCCTCGTTTGTTTCATTCAATTACATCTTGCTTTTATGGGAGAAAGTTGATTTTTGATCCCGTTGCTAGATTTCTTGTGAGTTACCAACACTGGACATTTTATCCGGTTATGTGTGTTGCGAGAGTTAATTTGTATGTACAGACATTTTTGCTATTGTTCTCCAAACGTAAAGTCGCTGACAGAGGCTTGAACATAATGGGAATTCTTGTCTTTTGGACTTGGTTCCCTCTCCTTGTTTCGTGTCTTCCAAATTGGCCAGAGAGGGTAGCGTTTGTGCTTACGAGCTTTGCCGTTACATCGATCCAGCACGTTCAGTTTTGTTTGAACCATTTTGCTGCAAATGTATATCTCGGACCACTTAGTGGCAATGACTGGTTTGAGAAGCAAAAAAGTGGGACATTGGACATTGCATGCTCGTCATGGATGGATTGGTTTCATGGCGATTTGCAGTTTCAACTTGAACCATTGGTGAGGGATCTTTGCAAGAAACATAAGTTGCCTTATAGGAGTTTGTCCTTCTGGGAGGCCAACGTCTGGACAATCAGGACTCTCAGAACTGCTGCGTTCCAGGCTCGGGACCTGAGCAACCCTGTCCCCAAGAATTTGATTTGGAATTAATACTCATGGCTGTTCGCGTGGGCGCTAGGCACTGCTCGCGTGGGCGCTGCGTGGCTGGGCGCTGGGGCTGCTCGCATGGGGCGCTATGGCCAGCTCGTATGGGCGCTGTGGCCTGCTCGCCTGGGCGCGATGGGCTGCATGGATGGGCGCTGGGTGCTCGGGGGAAGGCATGCGAGGCGTGCTGCGCGCAGGGAGAGGCGAGCTGCGTGCGGGGCGAGCTGCTGGGCGCGCATGCGAGTACGCGAGGCGGGCGGCGACGCGGCCGAAGGCCAAAATCACGTAGCCCTCGCATGCAGGCTACGTAAGGCGTTATATTAATCTGCAGAGGCCTCTCTGCGAATTTTTAAAACTTTAGTTTTAGTTACAGGGGTCTGTCTGCCAATTTTTAAAACTTCATTTTTAGTTGCAGGGGTGTTTCTACAACTTTTGAAAACTTCATTTTTAGTTGCAGGGGTGTTTCCGCAAATTTTGGAAACTTCGTTTTCAAACACAGGGGTGTTTCTGCAAAATTTTGAAACTTCGTTTTTTAAACGCGGGGGTGTTTCCGCGATTTTTGAAACTTGGTTTTTAATCGCGGGGGTGTTTCCGCGAATTTTGAAACTTTGACTTTTAATCGCGGGGGTGTTTCCGCGAATTTTGAAACCTTGATTTTTTAATCGCGGGGGTGTTTCCGCGAATTTTGAAACTTTGTTTTTAATCGCGGGGGTGTTTTCACGAATTTTGAAACCTTGATTTTTTAATCGCGGGAGTGTTTCTGTGAATTTTGAAACTTTGTTTTTTAATCGCGTGGGTGTTTCCGCGAATTTTGAAACTTTGTTTTTTAATCACGGGGTGTTTCTGCGAATTTTGAAACTTTTTTTTTATTTTTTTTTCATCTCTTCCCTTCCTTAGTAGACTTGGTTTGATGACTAACGACTCCTCTTTAATTGTGCAGATGGCTAGGATTAAGACTACTACGACAGTGTTACAGGGGGAACCAAGTCATCAAACCCAGTCTACAAGGAATAAGGATCCTGGACTAACCGTAAAGAGGTCAATGAGTTTTATCAGAATTTTTTTCGGTTAGGATCGTGAGTTAGGGCATAATCTTGTTAATCACAAGATGGTGGATGCTGAGGGAGAGAGCGATTGGTCGTCCTCTGCTACCTCAGATAGTGAACCTGAAGTTGAAAAGTGGTGGGAGGCTAACCATATTGATAATCAACTCCCGGGTGATCGATTAAAAATATATAGAGCCCATTTTCTTATCCCGGATTCAGTTATCCTACTTCTTCCAAGGAAAGGTGATCAGTGGAGTAGGCCACCACGAGGTGTCATTGGCTTAAGCTTAGAGCTACCGAGAGCTGGTCTCCGTATGGGAGTTGTCACACATGTATAAGTCCTTAGAAGGAGTTATTACATATATAAAGAGATCATGGATAACATATTTATTTTAAGTGCTCAACATTTCATGGATGACGAAGCAACCTCCCATCCATGGTGACCAGTCTGTAGGTGCCTGGTCGGATGACTGTATTGACTCGATAGAGACCCTCCCAATTAGACCCCAATGCTCCATCAATGGGACCTCGAGTACTTTGTAGTACTTGCACACTTAGCTTATGCCCACAGAAGGTTCTCCTCGAATCATCAATAGCTTATGGCCTTCTCTTTAAAAGCCATGTTGTAGCATTCTCGAGAAGTTCGTTGTTCACCTCTAACTTTTCCTATCCCTGCAGGTGCTAGAAATTTCAAGACATGATGATAGACACCCATCACTGCCTTGAAGTCGTAAAGTGATGGCCGTCCAAGAATGGCGTTATAAACACCCGGATGATCTACTACGATAAAGTTCACCATCTTGGTTGTCTGTAAGGAACTTTCTCCCAAGGTCACTGGTAACGAAATTACTCTTTCGGGAATAACTTTTCCTCCAGCGAAACCTATCAGGGAAGTTTGGATGCCTCTCATATCTTTTCGGTTAAGACCCAATCGATCAAATGTATCCAATGACATAATGTCAGCTGAGCTCCCGTTGTCAATCAATACTCTCCGTAGCCTTTTGTTGGCCACTATTACAGTGAGGACCAAGACACACAATGAGGATGATGGATACCCTGCGCATCTTGAGATGAAAAAGAGATAACACCGTGATTCCCAACATTGGTGGAGGAGGCTGTCAAGTTGACTTCGTAGCGAGGGAGGTCATATCTTGCTTGCCTGGCTAGGTGCCTCCGGGCTTGGGAACTCGAACCAGCCACCACTCCCCCAAAAATTGTGGCTACTTCTTCTAATGGTTCATTCCCTTTGTCATTCTTGTTGGATTGTTCAGGGGGCTGATAAATGTATTCTTGTAGTTGACCATCCTTGATGAGACCCTCGATTTGTCTCCTCAGTTCAAAGCAATCTGCAGTGTTATGACCATGAGCCCGGTGGAAATGGCAAAACTTTCTCTTATCTCGTGCTTTTGGATTCGACCGTAAGGGGGCAGGTTCTTTCAGTAGACCTTTATCT
>SNVD02009450.1:0-37486 GCA_013180625.2 Boswellia sacra | reverse complement strand
TGGACTTCAAATCAAGCAATCAATAGATGGAATCTTCATAAATCAAGCTAAATACACAAGAGATCTTCTCAAGAAGTTTGGCATGGATAATTCAAGGACATATAACACACCTATGGGTACATTAACCAAACTTGACAAAGATGAGAAAGGAAAAGATGTTGAGGTAACAAAATATCGAGGTATGATTGGCTCTCTTTTGTATTTAACTGCTAGTAGACCCGATATTATGTTTAGTGTGTGTATGTGTGCTAGATTTCAATCTTGTCCAAAGGAATCTCACCTTAATGCTGTAAAGAGGATATTTAGATATCTTCTTGGTACCATAAATCTAGGTCTTTGGTATCCTAAGTGTGATAATTTTGATCTAATTAGTTATTCCGATGCGGACTTTGCTGGAAGTCTTCTTGATATAAAGAGCACTAGTGGCTCTTGCCATTTTCTAGGACATGTATTAGTCTCATGGTTTAGTAGAAACAAAATTCTGTTGCCTTATCAACCGCGGAAGCCGAGTATATTGCAGTAGGAAGTTGTTGTGCACAATCTCTTTGGATGAACAAATTTTAAAAGATTATGGTGTGGTATTTGATCACATTCCCATCAAATGTGACAATACAAGTGCCATTAATATGTCAAAAAATCCCATACAACACTCTAGGACTAAGCATATAGAGATTAGACACCATTTTATTAGAGATCATGTGCAAAAAGGTAATATTTCTTTAGAATTTGTTCCCACCGAAAAACAATTAGCCGATATATTTACTAAACCCCTTAGTCAAGATAGAATTTGCATAATTAGAAGAGAATTAGGCATGTTGGATATATCTTAATTTTTCTTTGATAATTTTTGAATGGTAGCATATGTTAAGGGAGAGAATATATTTAGGGGGAGTAATTAATTTGATTACATTTTTTTGATGATAACAAAAGGGGGAGAAATAGTTGGATTGCTTATATTCATAACAAGTGCCATTCTTTTTGCTTATTATTGATTTTATTTTCATTCTTGATTTTAGATTATATTTTAAAGCAATCAATGGTTTGTCATCATCGAAAAGGGGGAGATTGTTAGCCCTAAGGCTACATGATAATTTTGATGATAACAATACACATTGATTAATTGTGATTTACTAATATATTTATTTATGTGCAAGAATAAGATTATTGAAATAATTATAAAATCAAGAAGGGGCTTATTAAAATGAAGTGTTGAAGCTAAGGAGAAGACTACATGTTAAAGGCACCAAAGTTTAAGTACAAGGTTTGATTCAAGGAATGTGACACATGAGCAATGTTCAATCAATTGGTCATATATTTCTCTAAAAATGTCCAAATAATGTGATTCTTGAGCCTTTGGAAAGCTTACTCAATTTATAACATTTCATATGTTTTAAAGAAATTCAAATTTTAAGTGTAAGATGTCCAAATCATCATGCAAGTTGAAAGACAAATGGAAGCAGCTGACATGAGCACCGAATACTCTTTTGGACATATCTTGAGCTAGAAAAATCAAAATGACTTGATTCTTGTGGCATTAGAAAGATGACTTAATGGGGCACATTTCATATGTTTTGAAGAAATTCAAATTTCAAATGGAAGGCCGACATAATTGACATGCAATTCGGTGGACTGACACAGAGAAGAAAAATCAACTCACATGAGCACCGAATGGTGTTTTGGTCATATCTTAAGATAGAGATATCCAATTGCTTTGATTCTTAATGTTTTGGAAATCTTATTCAAATATGAAGATCTTTTATGTTTTGAATAAATTAAATTTCAAACGGAAGGCTGACAGAATTATCATTCAAATCGGTGGACTGACACATGGAGGAAAAATCAAGTCACATGAGCACCGAATGGTGTTTTGGCCATATCTTGAGCTACAGATATCCAAATGACTTGATTCTTGATGCGTTGGAAAGCTTATTCAAATGTACAGATCTTTTATGTTTTACATATTTTCAAATTTCAAACGGAACATTGACAAAAATGGCAGACAAGATTACAATTTTTATGGTGGGCAGAAAATTTGGAGATGGTGTCTTCACTTGATTAAGTTCATCCTATTTGCCTATAAAAGGAGCCCTTCTCCCATGCATTCAAGAAGAGCAAGAGAAGCATTTTATCAAGCAAAAAACAAGAGAAATATCAAGTCTAGAGAGCTTTTATATTATTTATCTACTCTTTGAAGAGAGTTATACTTTTGTTGTAAAAATTATATTTGTTCTTGTATTGTGGTGAGAGTGAGATATTATTGTAAAGGATAATAGTTATCCTTGAGAGAACTCTTGTTGTGTGTTATCAAGAGTTGAAGGAAGTTGCCTTGGTGAGGTTGTTCATCAAGAAGAACTCTTGGTGTGGTGTTATCAAGGGTTGAAGGAAGTTGCCTTGGTGAGGTTGTTCATCAAGAAGAACTCTTGGTGTGGTGTTATCAAGGTTGAAGGAAGTTGCCTTGGTGAGGTTGTTCATCAAGAAGAACTCTTGGTGTGGTGTTATCAAGAGTTGGAAGATAAAGTCTTGGTGAGGTTGTTCATCAAGCAAGTTGTAAAGATTTCTACAACTTAGTTGAAAGCTTAGCTCGTGGAGCTAGGAGCCCGTGGACGTAGGCAAGGTTTGCCGAACCACGTAAATTAAGTTTGCACTCTCTCTATCCCTATGCTCTTTACATTTAGTTGCACTTGTGATTATTCTTTATTGCTATTCTATTGATTGCATTCTATTTTTATCTTCTTCACCTTTATCCTCAAAGAAAGGGTTAAATAATTTTGATCTTTCAAGAAAAGTTTTCTAATTCCGTATTGATAAATAAAAACCCAATTCACCCCCCTTCTTGGGTTGCCATACCTGGGTCAACATAACTCAATAGTAACTATTAGTTTAACATTGCAATCCATGAAAATATATTAAAAAATCTTACCAAATATTCTAATTAATGTAAAACGAACCAAAACAAGAATCATTATAGCATAACAAATATTCTTTCACTGTTTAACATATGAACATTCAAGAACACGTCCTTGGCAATACTGGTTCACGAATTAGGTTGAATAAAGAGTCATTGCTTTAATAGTTAAATGACACATGTTAGTCTATGAATAAATATTGTTATTATTTTAATTGTGCTACTTACCAAAAGTTAGAAAAAGTAAAGCTACGGCTTGTCAAACCACACTAGAACTTAATAATTAAAAGTCTTTTTAATAATACTTTTAAAACATAAAGCTTTAAATGCTTGTCCCCCACTATCTCTAAAGCAAGACAACCCCATCTATATCAACAATTAATTATTCTTTAAACTATGTTATTTTTTTATATTAAAACACAAATTATAAGACAACATGGATGCTTCTCCGCCCAACACGGCAAACCACTGCCAACTACGGTGCCGACTTACACTTTCTAATTCTTTACGACTTTAATAGCAACCAAACAGATTTTTTTTTTCTAAAAATTCTCTGATGACATCGAGTTATCACGAGATAAATAAATTTTTACCTTTTTTGGGGGGCGCATAGAGAATCAGAGGTTGACCGCAACAATGGCTTCCAACCAAAACAACAATGGTAGGCTAGCTGGGTCGGCTAGTAAGTGATAGTGCGGGAACGTTGATGCGGAGTGGTAGCTTTGCTTGAGAATGGATGCTGCAGCCTTGCACTGGTTAGGGATTGCAGGGGCTAAAGAAAAAGAAAGTGACAGAGATGGGAGAAATTAGGGATTAGAACGATTGGGGATTAGGGATGAGAAAGGAGGAGAGAAGAGAGAGACGATTATAAAGGGGATTAGGAGAAAAAAGGAGAGAAGAGAGAGACGATTATAAAGTAAATGTGAAACTTTTTACTGCAGGCATGGCTGCCCGCCGTAGATTGTGATACGCAAAAATTATTAAGGCAGTTTTTAAAAACCGACGTAGAAGGGTGTAGTACTTATATTTTGAACTACTAAGTTACAATGATGAAAGTATGCATTTTGTATGTATTTGTGAAGAAGATAAAACCGAAATACGAATAATCTTTTTTCTTTATGTGAAGAGTTAATGAAGAGAGATGCAAGAATATGAAATGGAAGAAAGGATTCAAACACTGATTGGCCGTGTATTACTAATGACTACGGGGCATTTATGTAAAGAGTCCACTGACTCCATTGCATAGGGTTCCAATGCTAATGAGATAAGTGGACGGTGATGATAATTCACCCAAAAGAAAAGAATTTAACCAAGTTATCAAAAGCATTTTCACCAAATCAAATTTACAATTAAAAAAAGTCAGTTTTTATTCGGGGAAAATGCTTCTTATAACTTTGGTCATTGGAATATTGTCGTATGGAATTAGAAACATATGCTCTAATTATAAAATTATTTGGAGTGATTTTAGAAGAAAGGGAAAGATAAGAAAGTGAATATTTCCACCAAACCAGACAACATTCCATACACTTAAAATCATAGCAATCATATCTCTAGTATTCTACATTAATGAAACTATCTTCTTCTTCCCAAGAACTATGTCATTCACATAGCCATAGAACAGATTCCTTTGTTGTTACTTTTCATTTTTTAATCGAAGGCATAGACTATGTGCTCCATATGCATGGAATATGATTCCTTCCTCCCCACTTCTCCAATAAATAATGTGATTATATGTTCCTTTCCAAGATTCTTGTGGGTCTACTTGAAAAGTAATAGTATAAAACAATAATACATACGTACATACATACATACATATATATATATTTAGAATTAAAATCTTTTACTTCATTTTAGTTTTAATTTTTTAAAAAATTGATGAGGAGATATAAAATAAAATATGAGATGAGGAGGAATCTTGTCAATAATTGATATTAAGGAGCTACCTGAGTTTTGTTTGTGCCACAAATGTAGTCCTGAAACACAGAATCCAGTAGCTAGCTTTGTGATTAAAGGGAGAACTCTTTTCTAAAATTTCTGTCATGATATGGCCTCTCCATCGGCTTCCAACTATGGTTGTGAATGCAAATATAATGTTTTCATCAGCTTTAGGGGTGAAGACACCTGCAGCAACTTTACAAGCCATCTTCATGCAGTCTTATGCCCAAAAAAAATTGAGACTTTCATCGATTATGAACAGAAGAGAGGAGAAGAAATTTCTTTAGCGCTCTTAACAGCAATCGAGGATTCAAGTGTTTCAATAGTCATTCTTTCCAAAAACTATGCTTCTTCATATTGTTTCTTGGATCAACTATTGAAGATAATCGAATGCAAGAATACAAAGAGACAGATCATTATACTACTTTTCTACCCTATTATTTCATTTGATGTACGAAAACAGAGAGGCAGTTACTAAGAAGCATTTGCGAAACATAAGAAGCACTTCAAGAGGACAAAAGAGAAAGTGCAAGGTTGGAGAGCTGCTTGACACAAGTTGCTAATCTATCTACAGCAACATAATGGGTAACTCTCATTTATTTCTATTTCTACGAATTTAATTAGCCATCCCCTTTACTTATCTATCAAGAGTATCATGTCGTCTTGAAACAATTGAAGATCAAGATATGTTTTTGCTCTTTTAATGTCACTATATCTTATCCACGTACATGGATATTTCTTCGTTGTTCCAATTGACGTTCAAATATAAAAAAAAAAAATCGTTCTTTTCTGTGTTAAAACATGTTTTCTCAAAGGTCAAGTTGGTTGCAGGATTGAAAAATTTTATGCTTATCTATTAATTTGTTAGGTTTTTTTGTAGTAATACCAACATTTTTTGTCATCATTTTTATGTTTTTATAATGTAAAAAACCAATAAATTATGTTTCCCTTATCCATTCATGACTCGATGACAATTGTTCTTCGTATTTGGCAGACCTGAGTCAGAAATAGTGGAAAAAAATGTCAATGATATTTTGAAGAAACTAAATCATGCTGAAGATAAAAGGCTTAAAACTTAGTTTTAAATCATGAGTTATAAGTTTTAATATGAAATTAATTTTAAAAGTTACAAATACAATAAAAACATGAGTTACAATTCTTATTATTTATAACGTACATGTTTTTATTAAAAACAATATGACTTAAGAGTTACAAGCGATTTAATTTGTAACTTGCTTAGCTAAAAGACTACTATATAAAGGAGTCTCAAAGGTTTTAACATGACAATGATATACTTTGAGTATTTTTATGATTTTGAGCAATCGCGACACAATTCTTATTATTTGTAACATACATATTTTTATTAGGAAGATTATGGCTTAGGAGTTACAAGAGATTTAATTTGTAACTTACTTGGCTAAAAGACTACTATAAAAAATAGTATCAAAGGTTCTAACATGACAATGATATACTTTGAGTATTTTTATGATTTCGAGCAACCGCGTTACATGAAGATAGATTATTTACTTCCGGTGATCGTGCTCATCAAGAAGATAGGTTTTGAGCATTGGGTTGTATCTTGGAGCCCTTGAGTACCGATATAACCCGCATTAGGGGATGACTCTTTAGCTTTAGGACATGCCTTTGACATGTCTTTCAAGTGCTCAGGCCACATGTTTCTTACTCTATCTTTTAACTTGTTATATTTATTTAATGTATTGTTATCTTAATCTAATTTATATTTTATTATTTATTCAATATGTTGTCGTTTGATTACATTATATTTAAATTCATTATAAATATTTCCAATATTCTAAAGCCAAAAAGTGTCTTATATATTTTATTGTTTGCCTTAATTTATCATTGGGTGGTATATAACGTGATTAGTTTTTAGAGTATATTGACCGCTTACTTTATTTTGTTTATCCAATGATATTTTTATGTTGATACGTTTTTTTTCATAGTTCTATAATATTTGGTTATGATGATATATTTTGATTGATTTCGCTACTTGTATGATTTAATTATGATATGGTTAGTGGATTGATTTTTATTTCTTTATATTGTGAATATATATTTGTGTCAATTTTTTTTTTGGTGATCTAGAGTATAACATTGATTAAGTCATTGATTCCACTACTTGTATGATTTAATTATGATATGGTTATGATGATATATTAGTTACATTTCTAATATATAAACATTAGAAATGTAAGCTTGCATAAGTTGTGAAAGTGTTTTGCCAAATTTCTATTTGTTTATTCATGTTACATTAAAATATGTATATGTCATTAGTATTATACTTTGACATGTAGATTTCAACGTAGCTATCATTGTGCGTGTGTGTGTGTGTGTGTATATATATATATACACACACACACATATATATATATATATATACATATATATACATATATATACATATATATACATATATACATATATACATGCATATATATATATATATATATATATATATATTTCTATGATTTATAAAAAAGGGATAAATGTAGTTCAAACATTGTGATAATTGCATAGCTTTTATGTTTTATGTTTTACTAAACTATTCTCTTAACCTTGTTTATTTAGAATATTTTATTTTGATCATGGGGAAAGCTCAATGCTTTTAAATTGTGTTGACAACAAAAAGATGTATTCAGAGTTATTGGCTCAACTTAGTATCGAGATTGGATCTCTTTATCAACCTCAAGATAATATGATGGTGATAGATTTTTTTTTATTTGAGGTAACACAAAATTATTTGTCTTATTTCTACTATTATCTAGTAAGCATGACTATTTATTTACTATAGAAAAATATTCATGTGATATATTAAATCTTTGTTTATTTGTGGTTATACATATTTTGTGGTATTAGATTATTAGTGCATGATGCTTTGAGTTACAAAGAGTTGTTACATCTATTTATTTTAATTCATTTTTTTGTTGTATTAGAAGAGACTAAAACATATATCATTTCTTTAAATGTTATGTTTCAAGAGCAATGATCTTGATAGAAAATGCACGAGTTTAAGTATATTGTATTGCAATATTTGCAATAGTATTTGTTTGTACTATGCTAAATTTTTTTATTTCCTTCTTGAAATAGATTAATAAATTCTTGTAGTTATTAATTATCGATATTAATAGCTTGTGGTTACTAAAATATGTTGAGGAGATTATTTGTTTCTCTTGCTTATATATGAATCTTAATTTTGTATACCAACTTATTTTATTACGCTTGTCTAGTAAATATTGAAATTTTCTTATTGTTTTCAAGGAATATAGATGAGTTACATGTAGTCGTTTTATAACCAAAACCTTTTATGAATTTTTATTATGGTCTAATAAATATTTCAATTATGAAAATTCTTACTACTGATATTTATTACAGACTAATTATTTATAATTTAATTAATTTTATATGTTACTAATTAAGTATGTTATTATTTGGGAGTAAGACAATCTTTAATCTTGGTTGCATATTATTATGAGTTGGTTAAAAATTCAATTTGTATGTTACTTACATACGTTTATTACACTATGAAGCATGTGTTTCAATGCATTTAATAGAAACTCATTTGCATGGTGGTGTGCTATAAACTAATAATTTCTTGTGATTATTTGAGATATCAAATAAACTTCATAAATGATGAATGGAGTTACATCTTGTTACTTCTATTGCTACTTAAATATATATTTGTTTGCAACTTACAAGTTTGTGGTATATAGTACAAGAGTTATAGTTTGAATCATATATATATATATATATTGTTCTTATTATATTTCTTTTAATTCTTGTGTTTAAAATCGCATCGTAGATATTAGATTTTGAGTTATATTTTAATAAGCCAATACAAGTTAGATTTAGAGTTATAGTAAATTTATCGAATGCAATTACTCATTTGTTTTATTGTTCATCTTTTTGTAATAACTAAGGAGACTATGAGTTTTTAAAAATATAAATGACTCCATCTATTTTTTTTAATTATAATAAGCTGATTGCGTTTTGTGCTAATTACTTCATCTTTGTTCATGATGTATATGTGTTAATAATTACTACAATTATTGCATTTTAGTTATTTCTAATACGTTGTGAATTCTAGAATATCTTAAGAAGATTAATAGTATATTATGATAACTTATATGGTTGCATTGAATAAAACTATGGTAAAATGCTAATAATCATTATTTAATCATATATGAGTTATATATTATGTTTAGTAAAGTAGCAATAAATATTTTGCTCATGTGGGGTTTCAGTTTTTAAGAGGTTTCAAATTTTTAGTGATTAAACTTTGGACAATAGTGATATGAGTTGAGTTGTTATTTCCATGTTCTTAAAACTTAACAATTAGAGCATTAATATTTTGTGAAGTTATTGTTAATGCATTAAAATGTTTCTTAATGTAGGGGTTTTCTTTATTTTATGATTGTTAATATTTTTATAATATTTTGAGGGAAAAAATGATGTTTGGATGATTATTAATTTTTGTGCATGAGTTTAAAAATATTATTACTTAAGAATTTTTAAGTTTTTTGTGATTGAATATTTCACATTAACATTCTAAGCTTCACTTATATTGTTTTTATGCACTCCAACATTATTTTGTAAGTGTTAATATTATGTGATTACAAAATAACTAGTGGAAGCAATTATCAAATATAAGGGATAAGTTCTCAAAGATGAAATCAAGTGAGTGCAAACTTTATGAAGAATTTCTGCATGCTATTTAATTAATTGATTAAATTGTCAAGGGGGATATGCGTAAGCCTGATGGGAGTCACCTAGAGAAGTAACCCAACCTCTGTAATTGGAGATCCCATAAATGAGGTTCGACAGACAAGAACAATCCATACTGCATGACTTGTTTAGCAAAATTATTTTGACATATCTTAGAGGAGATATGATCATGCTCATCACTATGACAAAGTGCTTGTTATATGTGATGTTAGGAAGGATATTTATCCTGAATGAGTCCAAAGGCTAGATAATCTTGTGAGGTATAGGTCACATATATCTTTTGAGGACTTACCTAAGTAAGAGCATTGTGAGGGCCTACGAGCGTGAGAATTGGGTTGTTCTCTAAAACTTTTATGAAAATCAAGATTAAGCGCATGGCCATTAATAGCGCCAACCCGCCAAAACCATGTCTTCGTCAATATTATGTGTGTAGTAGTTTGAAGTTTGGTCAACGGAGTTCAAGACTTTGTTCACTCAGGTTTCTCAAATGGATGCTATCAACATTAAGTGTAGGTTCAAACCCAAAAGGTACCTATACCTATTGCATAATAGAAGGTTATTCTTTATATATATTTTTATTTTATGACTATTTTTATATATCTAAATATTTTATTTTATAAAGTTTTAAAGTTTTAAACCTTTTGTGGGGGACTATTGGAGATAAAATTTTTAAAACTTAGTTTTAAATCATGAGTTATAAGTTTTAATATGAAATTAATTTTAAGAGCTACAAATATAATAAAAACATGAGTTACAATTCTTATTACTTGTAATGTACATGTTTTTATTAAGAACATTATGGCTTAGGGGTGTGATGAACACTTAAATATGTATGTTTAATAAGAGCTTAGTTCATCATATTGCATTAATAGTGTCATTAAATTCCTCAACTTAAGTATATTTGTAGTCTTTGTATCTTTGGAATTAACTTCCTCTTAATTTTGGTTTTGTTACAGGTTCGGTAAAATGGGCATAACTCTCTATTTATAGATCAGAATGGTGCAATTCATAATGTTTTGAAAAGCTAATTCAATTGTCTACAAGATTGAATTTCATAAGCATAATCAAATTCGGGCTCTTAGTGGACCAAAATTGGGCTTGAAGTGAACCCATCTACAGTCTCAGCCCAGTCTGACCAGACCTCAGTATTTGGACCGTATCTCTCAAAATACGTATCCAAATTGTGCAAATCAATATGTTCTAGAAAGCTGAGAGAAATATCTACAACTTTCATGAAGACATGTGATTAAAATTCACAACATTTCGATGTCAAAATTGATGGTCAAAGTCGGTGCCTAATGATCCCAATTGTCAAAGATATTTACAACTAATATTTGACAATTATGCCCTTGTAATTTGACAAGTTTGCCCCTGGATGTATCTATAAATAGAGGTGCCTTGTGACCCATTATGGCATCTTGGCCTTGGCTGGAACATTTTGGCTTTGGCTAGGATCTTGTATTGTGTTTTGTGTGTTTATGTTATTAATGAATTTCCTTTTTCTTACATTTTATTTTCTTTCTATTATAATGTTCTTCTAATTTCTCTTTTGCTAAGGTGAAAGGGTGAAACCCTTGATATGAGAATAAGGATTCTCTAACCCTTAATATGTGCTTAATAATCTTAATCTTACAATGTTTATTCAATATGATTTATATTTAATTTCTTAATCAATCTTGACACCACTCGTAAAGTGGAGGTCTTGATCCATTGTCGACAATCCTTGGCACATCAAATGCTTGGATCCTTTCTAGATGATGTATGGTTCTTCCTTACCGACATGAATCTAGTTAGGAACCTTGATTTGTTGTAGACATATGATGATTGGCACATTGGATGCTTGAACCCATTTACAAGAAGTGGTATAAATATTGGTAATGAAACAAATATAATTCATATAACTAAAATGGGTTAATTATCCTTATTTGAAATATCAAGGGCGGATCCCCTAACCTTAGCCTTCATTGTTATTGTGTTAATTCCTCTTGTATTTTAATTATTCTATTGTTTATGAACTTTTTATTTTATTTACTATGGTAGGTTCTACCACCTTATGAAATTGTTCTTTAATTTACTATGGTTGGTTATACCACCTATTTCCATGGATGGTTTTACCTCCTCTTGCTTTTTGTTTTATATTTGAATGGTCGGTAATGCCGCCTATCATCTTACATATTTATTGATATTCTCTTGTTATTTCTTTGAATCATCCATATCACATTTGCTTATCTTATAATTTGTAACGCTTAAATTCCCTTCCTTGTGGATCGACCCCGGTCTTACCGGGTTTATTACTTCGACACTCCTATACTTGGGAGACAATCCTTTTTCGGATGTGCCAAGTTTTTGGCGCCATTACCGGAGAAGGTAAAAATTGGCATGCAAAATTGTAAGTATTCTCTTTTCTCATCTTAGATCTAAATTTTTTATTTTTTTATGTGTTCATCTTTTCCTCTCCCTTCTTCTCTCTTTATTGCATGAAAATTTGGTCACGAACATCTAGTGGTAGACTTGTTAGAAAAACATCATCTTCCTTAGAAAACATGGCTGACAATCATGAGGAAATATTCACGGATGAAGGGGACAACCGTTCGCAACAAAATGATCAAAACCAACGAAGAACCCTCAAAGACTACATGAATCCGGTAAGGACTAGTGCACCATCTTGTGTAGTTTCTCCTCCAGATTCAATCCATTTCAATTTCAAACCAAGTTTTGTTCGACTTCTACCCACTTTTCATGGCCTTGACATGGAGAACCCATATTCGCACTTGAAACTCTTTGAAGAGGTATGTAGCTCCTACACTGACCCAAATTGTAGCATAAACACCATTAGATTAAAGCTTTTTCCTTTTTCTTTAAAAGATAAAGCTAGAACATGGCTACAAAATTTGAGGTCGAATTCCATCAGTTCATGGGATGAGATGAAACAACAATTTTTGAAAAAAAATTTTCCTACCCATAGAACAAATTCTCTTAAAAGACAAATTTCTGATTTCTCTCAAAAACAAGGTGAAACCCTTTACCAATGTTGGGATAGGTATAAGGAACTACTTAATACTTGTCCTCACCATGGGTTTGAAACTTGGAGAATAGTTGCACACTTCTATGAAGGGTTAACACCTCAAGATAGGCAACTAGTAGAATTAATGTGTAATGGAGAATTTAAAGAAAAAGACCCTGAGGAAGCACTTGACTTCCTAGATTCTTTGGCAGAAAAGGCACAAAATTGGGACACTGCTGGCACCTATGAGGTACCAGGTAAGGCCCCAACCTTGACATCCAATAGAGGCATTTACAACCTTAGGGAAGACCATGACCTTCAAGCCAAATTTGCATCCCTAGCTAGAAAAGTCGAGGCTTTAGAGATGAAAAAGAGTGGTCAATTGAAATCTATTCAAGAAAATGTCTGTAACATCTGTGATGACAATGACCATTCTACTGATGATTGCCCAACTTTGCCTGCCTTTAAGGAATGTCTCCATGAAGGAGCCAATGCCTTGAACACTTTCAAAAGGCCAAATCACAATCCATATTCACAAACCTACAATCCTGGTTGGAGAAATCATCCAAATTTTAGCTGGAAAAATGACAATCATGCACAATCTTCACAAGTCCCTTTTCAAACACGACAAAATTTTCAAAATTCTTATGATCATGCATATGCTCCTCCTCCTAGGAATGACTTTGAAGAAACATTGCATTCATTCATTACAAAGCAAAAGACTTTCAATAGTCAAACTGCTCAAACATTAGCAAATTTGTCAAAAACTCTTGCAAAATTTGCATCTACATTTAGCATCAAAGAGAAGGAAAAATTTCCTTCTCAAACATTGCAAAACCCCAAAGATCAATCTAACTCAAATGCAGGGAGTTCAAGTAACCATTATTTTGACCAAGCCAAGTCAGTCATGACCTTTCGCAATGGTAAGATTGTTGAAAAACACATTCTTATCCCTTGTGAGAAAGAAGACGAATCGATCTCTAAAGGACAGGAAGAGGTGGCCAAACCAACACCTAGCGAAGAGGAAACCAAATCCTCATCTGTGCCTCCATTTCCTCAAGCATTAACTACACAAAAGAAGCCAACTCATAAATCTGAAATCTTTGAAATTTGCAAACAGGTAAAGGTCAACATTCCCTTGCTTGATGTGATCAAACAGGTACCTTCTTATGCAAAATTTTTGAAAGACTTGTGCACTATGAAAAGAAAACTGAATGTGAAAAAAAGGCCTTTCTAGCCGAGCAAGTAAGTGCTATTCTTCAAAATAATAATACAGTGAAATATAAGGATCCAGGTTATCCTACAATTTCATGTGTTATTGGAGATCATAAAATTGAACAAGCTTTACTTGATCTTGGTGCTAGTGTGAATTTGCTTCCATATTCGGTTTTTTAGAAACTCAATCTAGGTGAGTTAAAACTGACTTCTGTGACTCTTTTGCTTGCTGATAGATCAATTAAAGTACCAAGAGGAGTAGTAGAAGATGTGTTAGTTCAAGTCGATAAATTCATTTACCCAGTGGATTTTATTATCTTGGACACACAACCAATGGAAGTATGTAATTCAATTCCTGTCATTTTAGGGCGTCCATTTCTAGCTACCTCTAATGCTTTGATTAATTGCAAGAATGGAGTCATGAAGCTATCTTTTGGGAACATGACATTGGAACTAAATGTTTTCAATATGTGCAAACAACCACATGAATAAGAAGATGAAATTGAGGAGGCTAATATGATCGAATCTATTGTGGAAGGTCACATCCAAAAAGGGAGTTCTTCTGACCCTTTGGAAACTTGTCTAGTGAATTCATTAGAATCAAGCATGGAACTAGAGTCTGATCTTTCTGATATATGCTCTTTATTGGATTGTGCCCAGGTGATGGAAAAAGGCTCAAAATCAAGATTTGAAGAATTGGGGCAAATGAATGAAAGCAAGGAAGATGAAGCTCCCAAGCTAGAATTGAAGCCTTTACCTGAAGGACTGAAATATGCATATCTTAGGGAGAATCAGACATATCCGATGGTAATTTCTTCATCCCTCACATGCGAGCAACAAGGTAAGTTGATAGAAGTGCTTAAAAGGCATAAAAATGCAATTGGGTGGACTTTAAAAGATATAAAAGGCATTAACCCTTTAATTTGCACGCATAGAATACATTTAGAGGAAAATGTCAAAACATCTCAACAACCTCAAAGGAGATTAAAATCCACACATGAATAAGAGTTCATTAGGGCTGAAGATTCTAAAAAAAAACTACTTGATGTGCGGAATTATCTATCTATTTCTGATAGTAAGTGGGTAAGCCCTACACAAGTGTAGACCTAAAAACATCTCGGCCCCATTACACGAGGGGTTAAAAAAGACAAGGGTGAATTTCATTGCCAAAATGCAGCTGTGTCTCCATCATAGTTGGAGGATGTGCTATTGATTATAGAAAAATTAAATGCTGGTGTCATAGAAAAGACCATTTTCCGATTCTAATTCCTTGGAACCAAATTCTTGAAAGAGTAGCAGGAAACCCCTACTATTGCTTTCTTGATGGATACTCAGGCTACTATCAAATTCCCAGTGCACTTGAAGACCAAGAAAAGACCACATTCACGTGCCCCTTTGGCACTTTTGCATTTAGGAGAATGCCTTTTGGATTTTGTAATGCCCCAGCCACTTTTCAAAGATGCATGTTAAGCATTTTCAGTGACATGGTTGAGCATTGTTTAGAAGTTTTCATGGATGATCTAACTGTCTTTGGAAACTCTTTTGATAATTGTCTTGGAAACTTAGAAAAAGTCCTAAAAAGGTGTGTAGAAAAAGGTATTATTTTGAATTGGGAAAAATGTCATTATATGGTCACTTCGGGAATTGTCTTAGGTCATGTGGTGTCTTCTAAAGAAATTGAAGTGGACAAAGCAAAAGTGGAATTAATTTCCCATTTACCTCCACCAAAAACAGTTAAAGAGGTCCGTTCATTCTTAGGGCATGCTGGATTTTATAGGAGGTTTATAAGAAATTTCAGTGCTATATCTAAACCTCTTTGTAACCTCTTAATAAAAGATACTTCCTTTGAATGGACTCAAGAATGTCAAAATGCCTTTGAAACATTAATTGGGCTTTTAACAACTGCTCCAATTATGCAATCTCCTGATTGGTTTTCCTCTGGCCCTTTGTTGATACTTGCTGTGTCGTTATGCCAAAGGACTATGCCGTTGGTGCTGTCTTAGGACAAAGAAAAGAAAGTAAGCCTTATGTCATATACTATGCAAGTAGGACTTTAAATGATGCGCAAATGAATTACACAACAACTGAAAAAGAACTACTTGCAGTAGTATTTGCATTGGACAAATTTCGTTCTTATTTAATTGGTTCTCCCACAATTGTTTACACTAACCATGCAGCTGTGAGATATTTAATGTCTAAACAGGATGCAAAACTTAGATTGATACGGTGGATCTTATTGCTCCAAGAATTCAACATCACAATAAAGGATAAGAAAAGAGCCGAAAATGTCGTTGCTGATCATCTTTCAAGACTAACGACAGAGACATTAATTGAAACTTCACCTATCAATGATTCTTTTCCTGATGAACTTTTATTTTGGAAAGCTCAAGACAAAAGAAAATTTTTAACCGAGTGAAAAATTTTTACTGGGATGATCCGTATCTTTTCAAATATTGTCCGGATCAAATAATAAGAAGATGCATACCCGACAATGAGGTAAGTAAACTTTTGTCATTCTGATGCATGTGGAGGACATTTTTCATCTAGAAAAACAGCTGCTAAAATCTTGCAATGTGGATTTTATTGGCCCACCTTATTTAAAGATGCACATGCATTTTGCAAAACGTGTGAAAATTGTCAAAAATTGGGATCTATTTCAAAAAGAAACATGATGCCGTTGAATCCCATTCCTGTCGTTGAAATCTTTGACTGTTGGGGTATTAATTTTATGGGACCTTTTCCACCGTCATTTGGTTTTGTGTACATCCTTGTTGCAGTGGACTATGTTTCAAAATGGGTCGAGGCAATTCCATGTCGAAACAATGATCACAAAACAGTTGTCAAATTCTTGAAGGAGAATATCTTAAGTAGATTTGGAATTTCTCGAGCCATTATTAGTGATGGGGGTACACATTTTTGTAACAAACCATTTGAAACTTTAATGAAGAAATATGGAATAACCCATAAAATTTCTACACCTTATCACCCACAAACAAATGGACAAGTTGAATTAGCTAATAGGGAGATAAAACAGATCTTAGAAAAAACGGTTAACCCAAATCGTAAAGATTGGTCTTTAAGACTTAGTGATGCACTTTGGGCTTACCGAACTGCTTTTAAAACATCATTAAGAATGTCTCCTTATATACTAGTTTATGGAAAACCTTGTCACTTACCTGTGGAAATTGAGCATAAAGCTTATTGGGCCATTAAAACATTCAACACAAATTTGAATGCTGCTTGCAAGTTACGTAAACTCCAACTGAGTGAACTTG
This sequence comes from Boswellia sacra, assembly GCA_013180625.2. Lineage (NCBI taxonomy): Eukaryota > Viridiplantae > Streptophyta > Magnoliopsida > Sapindales > Burseraceae > Boswellia > Boswellia sacra. The sequence continues at coordinate 20,409 of SNVD02009450.1, read as the reverse complement.
AAGAAATCAGGAATGAGGCTTATGAAAATTCTAAAATCTACAAAGAAAAAATGAAGGTTTTTCATGACAAATCCACTGTTAGAAAATCTTTTGAACCTTCACAAAAAGTTCTTTGGTATGATTTAAGATTGCGTTTGTTTCCTGGTAAACTTCGGTCTCGTTGGGCTGGGCCTTTTATTGTTAAAAATGTTTTCCCTCATGGAGCAGTTGAAATTGAGAACCCAAAGAATGGTAATGTATTTAAAGTTAATGGACAACTGTTAAACATTCTTTGAAAATTTTGCCCAAAACGAAGAGTCCATTGCTTTAATCGATCCTTTTTAAGGATGATTTTTCCCGGTCAAGTGGCGAATGTAACGGTACTCCGTGGCTTTTAAAGTCGGTTTTTCAGTTCCCTAAAACTGTTGCTCACCTTGCATCCATTTTCTTTTCTTCTCTCTCATTTTCTTCACATGGATACCATTCTCTCAAAATTGCACAAACATTTTCCCTCTCTTCCTCAAAATGATTTGCTCAAAATTTATAAAGCTCGTGTAGAAAGACTAAGGTTGTTGATGCGTAAGGGTATTCCTGCTGATTTAAGATGGTTAATTGAAGCCAAGGTTTGATTTTCCTATGAATTTTCAGATAATCTTGTGTCTCACATGCCAGGTATGGGAAAAAGCTCTTACGCCAAAAAGCGAAGAGCGAAAAGGTTACAAGTTTGTCCCAAATGTGCAAGATGGACTTGTAACCAACGTTGCCGCTCCTTAGGATATTTGTCTAATAATCGAGAGGATAAACTACAATTCATCAAGAATGGACTGAGTAGGGAGTCTTTGGATGATATCCGAGTGACTCTTGAGACACATTCTTGTGGACTTGTGCAGCGTGAAATTTTTAATTTATGGACATAATTCCGAGATGAGTAGGAACGCTATAGTCTTGGGAATCTGACTCAAAACGACCCTGTTTGCCAGTTTATAAGAAACCTGGATGGGAAGCATATCCCCAACTCATAGAAGGTGTTTAAGCCGTTTCTGGACGTAAAACCAGAGGAAGATGTGAGCCACAGTCACAACTACCTGTACATATGCATGCGTGCCATCATTTTTGAATTTTAATACCTCATAGCTGTCATTTTTTAATTTGTATCTTTTGTTTGACTTATGTGTCTTATTTCATCATCTTTTGAATTTTTATGCATTATTGTCAAATTTTTCAACAAACAACCGAGCTACCTAGATAGATATCATCATTAGCATACTTTTTTGCACTCCATAAATACCACATCTCTTATTCTCTTCTTCACACATAGTTAGATAGTTGCCTAGACATGGAGGAAACTTCAAAACGTCGAATCCAAAGGATATGTGTATTCTGTGGATCTCGACCGGGTAAAAGTGAGGAGTTTATAGAAGTAGCAAATTACCTTGGTAGACTACTGGCTGAAAGAAAGATTCATGTGGTTTATGGGGAGGTAGCCTCGGGTTAATGGGTTGCGTATCAACAGCTGCACATGTAGGAGGTAGTCAAGTGTTAGGAGTTATTCCTAAAGCTTTGGCTGTAGAAAGCATTGTTGGAAAAACGGTTGGAAGGAGTTACAGGTCTCCTCTATGCATGAACGCATGGCACATATGCTCTCAATCGCTGCCTTTATTTGCTTTAACCAGTGGCTTTTGGCACTCTTTGAAGAAATTTTTCAAATTGGCTCATTGGTCCCAACTGATCTCCATCAAAAACCCATAGGTTTGTTGAATGTTAAAATTTCTTTTATCCTTTGATAAGTTTTGTTGATGCACAGCCGTGTGAACAAAATTTTATCCCTCATTCAGCGAGAAGATCCCTTGTTTCTTTCTGCCACTTCTGCTGGTGAGTTACTTGACAAATTACACGACTTTGAGTATGAAACCTGACCCCAGCTAGTACTCAAATTAATTGGGCAGGAGGGCAAAACAAAAAATGCAAATTGGATCTGAATCTCCGTTTGTAATTTTTTTTCTCTTGTCTTTTATTTTATTTTATTTTAGCATTTTATTTTATGAGTCTTTCAGGTCATCTCTCTTGAATAACAGAAGCTTCAGGTAATGTCTCCTATACTTTATCTCTCTACATTTAAATATTGAGGACAATATTTCATTTGGTTGGGGGGGAAGGATAGTAGACATAAGTGTGTCTTGAAATTTTATTTTTTTTCTTGCAAAAAAAAAAAAAGCGAGTCAGTAATTAGATTCAGAGTGCGGTGTAAGGAGTTCAAATCCTCTTGAGATGCATTCTGGGTCAGGAATGGCAGAGTATGGAGGGCCAGTTTGAACTCTTGAAACCCATTCTAACCAATTTGTCATTTTATTTTGATCTTATGAACTCATTTTAGCTAACTTGATATTAGTTAGACTTGATTTTTGAATTTTATAACAAGGAGGTCTCATTCATTTCACTTTGAATTATTCAAATCTATGAACTCTCACAACCTTATCATTTAAAAAAAAAAATGTGTGCTTATGTACTCATTAAGCAAGTATTCATGAGCCTTTCTTCACACACACACACACATACCTTGATGCATGATTGTGGGTGGCAAAATGAAATGTTGTAATGTTTGAGTTCTTTTGTTTTGTTTAGGATAACAACACAAAGGAAAGGGAAAGTTAAAAAAAAGCAAAAAAAAGAAAAAAAAAGAAAAAAAATAGCAATTGTGGATAAAGTTTGGTCTCGTAGCCTCCTTATATTCGAGCATTAAGCCCGAGGGGTGGCTTAACACCTAATACCCTAAGACCAACTGGTTTGGGAGCTATTAGCCCAAAGTTTGCTACATGGATTAGGGAGAAAGCTTAATGGGATTGAACATTGCACTATTCATAAGTTGCTAAGCAAAAATAAAGCATCGTCAACCCGAGTCGTTAAGCTCGTAGGAGTGTCTTAACACCTAATGCCCTAAGGCCACTGGTCTGGGAGCCATTAGCCTAATGCTCGCTACATGGGTTAAAGATGCATTCTTTCAAAAAAAAAAACACATATATATATAAAATAAATGAATGCCCCCTACCTAAAGTTGTTAGCCTTAACAAATATTAGAACCGATATGGCTTCTTTCTAATAAGCCCCATAGTCATGTGTTGACTGAGCACAAAAGGAGGTTTATTGATATCTTCACTGAAGGGTACATGAGTCATAAAATAAAATAAAAAAACGACTGAGAGTTTGTTTATTTGGATAAAATCAAGGAGAGTGCAATAATGACCACCTTGGATGTAAAATTCTATAAATCACTTCTAAATAATAACGCTTTAATTGCTAGGGACTAGCAATAAGCTAGTTGGGGGGTGTGATGAACACTTAAATATGCATGTTTAATAAGAGTTTAGTTCATCATATTGCATTAATAGTGTCATTAAATTCCTCAACTTAAGCATATTTGTAGCATTTGCATCTTTGGAATTAATTTCTCTTAATTTTGGTTTTGTTACAGGTTCGGTAAAATGGGCATAACTCTCTATTTATAGATCAGAATGGTGCAATTCTTAATGTTTTGGAAAGCTGATTCCATTGTCTACAAGATTGCATTTCACAAGCATCATCAAATTCGGGCTCTTAGTGGACCAAAATTGGGCTTGAAGTGAACCCATCTACAGTCTCGGCCCAGTCTGACCAGGCCTCAGTATTTGGACCGTATCTCTCAAAATACGTATCCAAATTGTGCAAATCAATATGTTCTAGAAAGCTGAGAGAAATATCTACAACTTTCATGAAGACATGTGATTAAAATTCACAACATTTCGATGTCAAAATTGATGGTCAAAGTCGGTGCCTAATGATCCCAATTGTCAAAGATATTTACAACTAATATTTGACAATTATGCCCTTGTAATTTGACAAGTTTGCCCCTGGATGTATCTATAAATAGAGGTGCCTTGTGACCCATTAGGGCATCTTGCCTTGGCTGGAACATTTTGGCTTTGGCTAGGATCTTGTATTGTGTTTTGTGTGTTTATGTTATTAATGAATTTCCTTTTTCTTACATTTTATTTTCTTTCTATTATAATGTTCTTCTAATTTCTCTTTTGCTAAGGTAAAAGGGTGAAACCCTTGATATGAGAATAAGGATTCTCTAACCCTTAATATGTGTTTAATAATCTTAATCTTATAATGTTTATTCAATATGATTTATATTTAATTTCTTAATCAATCTTGACACCACCCGTAAAGTGGAGGTCTTGATCCATTGTCGACAATCCTTGGCACATCAAATGCTTGGATCCTTTCTAGATGTCGTATGGTTCTTCTTTACCAACATGAATCTAGTTAGGGACCTTGATTTGTTGTAGACATATGGAGATTGGCACATTGGATGCTTGAACCCATTTACAAGAAGTGGTATAAATATTGGTAATGAAACAACTATAATTCATATAACTAAAATGGGTTAATTATCCTTATTTGAAATATCAAGGGCGGATCCCCTAACCTTAGCCTTCATTGTTATTGTGTTAATTCCTCTTGTATTTTAATTATTCTATTGTTTATGAACTTTTTATTTTATTTACTATGGTAGGTTCTACCACCTTATGAAATTGTTCTTTAATTTACTATGGTTGGTTATACCACCTATTTCCATGGATGGTTTTACCTCCTCTTGTTTTTTGTTTTATATTTGAATGGTTGGTAATACCGCCTACCATCTTACATATTTATTGATATTCTCTTGTTATTTCTTTGAATCATCCATATCACATTTGCTTATCTTATAATTTGTAACGCTTAAACTCCCTTCCTTGTGGATCGACTCCGGTCTTACCGGGTTTATTACTTCGACACTCCTATACTTGGGAGACAATCCCTTTTTCGGATGTGTTAGCCAACAGTTGCCAAGGGAACTTCTTAATCTTTAGCTCAAAATCCTCTACACCTCAACTAACTTATTGAATGCCTGAGGATACAACAGATTAATGAGTAAAAATACTCCGTAAGTTGCTAGATTATAAATATAAAGGGAAATTATGCAGGAAGAAAGCAAATAAAACATAATACACAGTCCTTTCTTAACCAACAAGCAACAATTTTCTTTTCCTGCATGTTAGTGAACAGTATCCTTAATTCATAGATCGCGCTTCTATGCAAATCACTTGATGCAACTGCACTAAGTTTTTGTCCTGAACACAAAGCTCACAAAAAGGGTTGGCGCTCCTACACCAAACAAGTCACGCTATAGAGCTCCTACACCAAATAGGTCACGCTATAGAGCTAACTCTTTAATTTCACTCGAATTTGTAGCTTAAAGATTGCGCTCTGGTGCAACATTTTTGGCACAGGCTGACTCTATCTTTGGTCAACACACTTAGGCTATTACTCTGTTTCACCCTCACATACAATTAACTTACACAACCTCAAAATATATATCCATATCACATTTTCATCACTATAGAAACACTTATTCACACAAATTTGTTACACCACTTTGCCACATTACATGCACCTCTCATCCCATTTTAGAGCACAATCCTTAAACATATCTCATACACATTTCAAGCACATATGATGCACTTTTCAGGCATATATTTGAGTTACTCATTTAAACTCATTAGTGCATAAATAATACGGATACCATAAAATTCGTTCGTAAATACATAGCTCAATTCATAGACGCTTTCTCAAGCTATTTCCATCACAAAGACATAAGTGCTCATTTTCATTTTTTTTCTCTAATATTAGGTATACATATCTCACATATTTTCCACAGTCATAATTGTACACATATGTCACGTTTGCACTTACTTCATTCACACATATCACTTATCGAATATCAATATGACCTTGGGGACACATAGCACATTTAATTACAATTTTGAGGCTAGTCCGTTCTGACATCTCAATCTTATTTTAACTCGAACAATTTCGTTTCCACAGGCATCTCAATCTCACTTTAGCCTGCCCAATTTTGTTTCCTCCGGCATCTCAGTCTCACTTTAGCCTCGGAACACCTCACTAGCCTTACATGCATGAGTTACACAATACAAAATCAATGTTTTTTCCTGAGGTTTTGGCATGCAAATTTCACATTTCTCAACAGTTACATGTTAATGCATGTCTTCGCATATTCAAATTTCAGAACCCTTATATCAAAATCGTAATCACATATTTCGAAAATCACATGTCAAAATCATAAACACATATTCCATAAATCACATGTCAAAATCATAAACACACATTCCAGAAATCACATGTCAAAATCAAACATACATGTTCTGGAAGTTACATAGACACCATTTCAGAAATCACATATATAATCACAAGTGTACACATTCACATGTCACTTATACTCTCGCATGTGACACTTTGTGTTGTGTGTGAGACTTTGTCGTCATTTTGACCCCCAAGAGGCGTCTCACACATTTAACTTCAAGAGGTGCCCCTATGCACAATCACATAATAAACATTACAATGTTTCTCTATTTGGCATGCCATTCATTCATGTATCACACATAATCACATCTATGAAGCTAACCTATTATCCGCTTTGGACTTACAGGACTGGGCTTGCTAACCCAGTGGGCTTAGGTCCCAATTTCCACCTGCCTCACGGTTTTGTTTTCAGAACCTCAAGAGGTGGCCTGTGGCACTTTGTGTTTCAAAACACGTCCTCTAACTTTGGGTGGACAGTTCTACAAACTAACCCATAACGCAGTTACTAACTTCACAAGCATGTGTCACTTTGTGATCTAGAACCCTCAAGAGGTGACCCCATGCATTAATCACATGTTGGTTACGCAAAGTTTTGGCATGCCATTCACAATCATTTCATATCACAATTCCACATAAACATAATCTCATTCCATTTTCTATATCTCAAACACATGGAATTGAAATCAAATTATCACTCATTCACACATATAAGTGAGTGAAACTCCATATTACATTGATTCAACTATAACTTAGTAACCATGCCATCACATATCCATATCCATGTATTCATGGTCTCATTCACATTGCTATCCACACATATTCATGGCATATCCAAATTAATTATCCATAACACACGAAACAATAACATACTTATAAATCAATATAAAATCTATTATGTCCTCAGAAAAGTCTAGCTACTTACCTGGATAGTTCATTCCTTGATTTGGATCTCCACCTAGAAACCATTATGCCTCTAAAGGGTAGAAATATTTCAACCAATTAATAGCATCATTAATCATTCACTTCTAGGCACATATTGGTTGGATAATTATAACAAGAGGGTATTTATTCCAATCATCACCAAATTTCATGAAATTTAAGCAAACACCCATATTACATCCCATGAATTTTACTGAGTCAAAATAAATCCTTGTACCCCTTGGAAACCCTTAATTTCCTTTACATAGAAAATTTGTTCACAAGCCTCTCAACTAAGTAGCACCTCTTTAAAGAATTTTATAAATTCAACATTACGTAAATCATTACCAAACTTTCCAATCTAAAACTAGATACATATGAGAGTCATTTCACCAAAAATTATAATTTTCTAAAGAGTTTTAGCCAGTCAAAACGATTTAACTTTCTTGCCCTATTCTAGAAGTTAAAATTTTCAGTTTCATAACTCACAAATTTGAAAAAACATATCAATTGATACAAAATTCCAAAACACTAAAAATTTTCAGTTCAATAGGAAACACAATTAAGATTTTGCGTACCAAAAATTAGAATTTTTCATGAAGGATTGACCCCTCATCAATCCCAATTCTCGTACTCTGTTTCAAAATAGGGGATATTCACATTTGTTCTATCAGCTTGAAAAATTCATGATAAATTGTTCACTTTGAATTTTTGATTGGTTCAAAATGCTATAAACTCCTTAATGTGTCTAGTCTCACATATAAATTTTCTAGAATCGAATGACAACTCTAGAAGTTTTTAGAAATTTCGTAATAAGCACTGCTCAATGTGACTGCCCTGCATAGTTTTAACCCAATCATCATCTATGGTCTCTCTACATCATCCAACCCACTAGAAACATTCATAAATTATTGAAATTTATGATTTCTATCCTCTCTCATGACACACATGAGATAAACATACCATTAATCATGATTTAGTCTAACAATTCTTCATAGAATTCCATAGCTAAGCTTTGGAAGTTAAATGAGAGAATGATTCTTACCTTGATTCTCTTTTGGCTTCCTTAATTTTCATGAATTCCTGCAAGTGAAGATGGCAAAAAAGGAAAGAAATAGAGGATTGATAGCCTTTGTAGAGATAAGGAAGAGAATGAAATTCTAGAGGCTCCCACATATATATAAATAGATAAGGATTTAAGCCTAATTTCATTGTAGCCCTTAACTTCTTTAAGCCTCTCATTCACACCCCTCCCCTACATTATTAATCATAATAACACATATACACGCATATGTATGGTAACATAATAATATCGTCTTCATTAGTAACTTCTAGGGTGTTATATCTATGGTATAGTGTCTACTAGTATACAGATTTTATAATCTCAATTAGCTAAGGTATTGACCTTACTCTTTTAGATATCATTTTTATTTTAATCAAATACCATAGCTAGTATACTAGAGGTATACTACCCACTTAGGATTACGGTAGGAATGCTTTTACTGCTCTGGTGTAGAAATTCACATTCAATCGCAGTATTTTCGTAAAATGGATAATTTCTATGTGTTTTGTGTTCAATGCATTCATAATGCACAAGTGTCCTTGTCCTGAAGTCTCAACTTCAAATGATTAAAGATTCACCATTTGCCTATTGAAGACGAACAGCACAAAAACCTTATCCAAATAGAGTGCAAAGCTTTTGTTCATAGGTCGCGAACTAGTTTTGAGCTATGATAAAGTTCTATGTCTCAGACATATCTTATATATATAGAAACTTTGTCAATTTACAAGCTCTGAAACCTTTATTCATTGATACACACTACAAGAAAATGACCATATTTGACGATTTTTGGCCGCCAAATATGATCATATTTGGCGATCTTGAAAGCGCCACTAATAGCACCGACAAATATAGTCAGTTTGACTATATTTGGTGGTCGGTCAACCTGCCAAATATGCAACTGACTATACTTGACGGTTTTTGGCCGCCAAGTATAATAGGTTTAAAAAATAAAAAAATATACTTGGCGGTTTTTGACCGCTAAGTATAATAGTCTTAAAATTAAAAAAAATATACTTGATAGTTTTTAGCCGCCAAGTATTTAAAAAAAATTAATAAAAAACCCAATGAATAGTATGGACTACTCTACATGGGAACATATCAATCAACACCAAAGGCAAACTTGATGGTGCAATGAAGAATTAAAACGGCTAAAATTACAGTAAAAAAGAAATCACCAACAAGACGTGCAATCAATTTCCTTAACACAGTTCAACATAAAAGAAAGTTTAAACAGCACTAAGGTATATGCAAATCAGTAGCTCTTAACCTCCATTGTAAATCTAGAAAAGCATCCCACCGGTCTTTCTTGATGCCAAGCATAATAAATATAAAGAAATTTTAAAAAGCCCTAGTAAATGCAAATAATCAGTTTTTAACCAGCTTTGCAATCAAAGCTACTAAGTCAGCATCTTACCAGTTCTCTTGACACTAAGCATTCAATAAGGACAAGTTTTTCCATCCATTTTAATTGAATTACTAACTAGAAAGGTATAAAAGCAGTAAATGGATAGAAGGGAAATAATCAACAACAACAAAAAACCTCAATCAAACAAGTTCCTAGGCAATGGAAAATGGAAAGGAGAAAAAATTTAAAAAAGAAAAAAGTGTTCAGCATATTGGAAAAGCTAGATCAAGTAAACCTATTTGATTGCTTCCAAACTTCCCAACAGTCGGTTCCCTGCATTAAAATACTTATCTAAACAATCCAGCTAGATAATTTATAATCTTCAATCCAGCTACATGCTTCTGGCTTTGGCAGAGCCTGTGAGCCTACCGCAGACCCACCCGTGATATCAGCCTCAATAGTAGAAGCTGGTTTCTTGTTCTGTACAAGAGCTCTTTTAGCAAACATAGATGCTCTTTCAGGTCTTGAACTTTCTCTCACAGAATCAGCTTATTTGGATGTTGGTCCCTAAACACAAGGTGAACAACAATGTAATTTTCAGTGGAAAATTCATAACACAAGCAGTAGAATGAACCAGAACTATTAAAATAAAGAAACCCTCACGTTAGACAAAGCTAACAGCTGAAGAAGAGTGACATTTTCAGTTTGAGTCCCTTGTCCGTGGCAAAAATTTTAGTAACAGGATAAATATATGTATAAAAAATCATAATTCAATATATTATTGACATTTGCATTTACAAATGACATCCGCGGCAGGTTTCTTACTTACCAGCAACTTCTAATTCACTTTCATACCAATTATACGAACAAGAGAGAAAGACGGCTTAGAAATGTGCAAATAGTCCCACAACCATAGTTCTTCCAATTAAAACAAAAATAAACTCTATGAAAAAACACAAATTGACATAGAGATGTCAAAGAGGCTTACACCAGGCAAGAGAAGAGAATCAACAATAAGTAACCTAGCACCACAATGTTTGGCAAGTGCCTTTACCAAAGTCTCCTAATATATTTTTGAACCTATAAGAAGTTCCAAAAGCGTATTATAATGATAAAAAACTAGAAGACTTAAAGAAGCACAAATTTTAAAAAATAATTATAAAAAAAACAGGAGATATATATGAAGCTACCTTCAGGTCCAGATAATAATTAAAAAGCTATAGGTATGGCATTCAATTTTGAGATCTTCAAATTAGGGTTATAAATGCACTTTGATCTAAATAAATCCAACGGTTGTTAAAAGCCGGATAACACAGTATGATAGATTAAAATATATATGCTTAAGAGGGCCTCAACAAGTCAAAAGGTATCTATGCAACCCTCTCCAACAAGGATACAGTAGTATCATAATAGAAATGTTACAGGTAAAAACAATAGCTAAAATGACAATTACACATACCCATATTTCAAATCCAGTAAATTTAAACATCCATTCTACCATTATGGAGTAACCGAACAAAAGGGAAACTATTCTCCTCAGAATAGCTAGAACTCATGCAAAAACCTGAATGAGGCAAAATCTTCAACTGGCTTCTGCCTGCAAAGGAGAGATGGAAACAGAATGAATCATACAACTGTAAAATTTTGGAAGTAAATTGCAATGCTACTTTTTCGCAGACTTGTCGAATGCTACAACAGGCAGTAAATAACCAGGGCATACTGTTGCATAACTTTATCCTATCGTATCATAACTATCATACTTTTTTCTAGTTGTATTTCAGATTTAGTACCTGTTTTTTAGCTTGTTCTTGCGTTTGCCCTGCTAGCAATGTTGTTGGAAAGCCAATCTAACCACTCATAAAGACCCTCTTCAGTGGTTGCACATGTGCTCTAGATGTACCTGTAAAAGGCCATCAAAATCATGTCAGCAGAATGTCTACAAGTTCTAAACCAACCATCTTGGATTTCTTATGTACAAAATTTCATGCTCTCAAATGGGTAAACAATACTCCAGCATTTTTATGATTTAAATGCTTAACAAAATTTGATAGGGCCAGGGCATAACAAAATTTAATAGGCCCAGGAGATGTAGTGTTATATCCTCATATGATATGATTTCCCTTTTGTCAATTGCTTGACAAACCATCTAATTCATCTAGCCAGATGAAACAAGTCCGAATTTTAAAGACATGTTTCCAGCAAACACTTAGGAGAATTTTTCAAAGCAGAGGATTACAGGGTATTTGAAACCAGAAAGGTATTTTACCAGTGTCACTGGCGAAGAGAATGAAGACCAAGCTTGTCAGTTATTTCTGCAGCATTCATTGCATTTGGAAGATCTTGTTTATTAGCAAATACTAGTAAAACAACATCTCTCAATTCATCCTGAAACCAGGATAAACTTATATTGTGTTATAAAATATTTAGGCGAAAGAATTTCTAATATTTGATCTATTTAATTACACTTAACCAAACAACAAAAAACGATGCAACTGCAGACCACAGAGATAAAACTGAAAATGCAAAAACCTGATAGTTTACATATAAGTTTACAAAAGCAGTACATAAAAGGTTAAGCAAAATTACATAAAACGTTACAAAAAGCAGCATAAAAGGTTACAAAAAGAGATAGCAGATATGCATCTCAAACACCAGTCAACAGAAAGATAAGTAATGCATCTGACAGATGGTAATCTACATCACGTCACTAGAAGAAATCAGACCTTTCACAACATTTGAAAAACGTATAAAACTCTTTTCATAGCATTTTGTGACGTGTTGTTATCGGCAAAGCTATAAAAAATCCTGGTCTATTACAACTCGTTTTAAACGCTGTAAAGAAACGCTATAAAACTCTTTTCACAGCATTTTGTGAAGTGTTGTTATCGGTAAAGTTATAAAAAATCCTGCTCTATTACAACCTGTTTTAAACGCTGTAAAGAAACGCTATAAAACTTTGCTTACAACATTTTTTGAACATCGTAAATACTGGTTTACAAGATTTTTTAAACGCTGTAAACAAGTACTTACAATATTTTTTAAACGCTGTAAGATTGAAAGGATTTAAAAAAATTGGTTACTATTCTCGGTAGAAACTATACTAAATAAGCTAAAAACAATAAATTACACTAATGTATCAAAGTTCATAGATTCCAAATGATTCCCCTCATCAACTTTAACATGATATTTTTGCACTAATATAAAAATACAACCAATTAGATTCATCAAATAAACACAACAAATGAAATTTATAAAAGAGATGAAGTAGGTACTTTTGTTTTACAAAGTTTTCTCCTAACTTCCTAAAATTTAAAATAATTAAAAACAAACATACATCTTGTCTACCTCATTTTGTTCGAACCATATGGTCCGCCAATGCCAATTATCCTCGTATTTTCTCTCTAAGTTGCATGTACTCTCTTCATTTCCTCTTGGCTATAACAATAACAAAAAAATAAAATAAATAAGCATTTTGTAGAGAGTCAAGTGGTGACCAATTGGTCTTAATATGCAAAATATAAGTGAACTGATTTTAAAGATATATATGCTGCTTAATTTCACTAAACAAGTTGACAATAAAAATAAGATACTGAATTATTTAAGTAATTCCTAGAAGAAACTAACTTATCATTCTAAAATGGGGAGTATATTCATTATTGCATTTGCTTAATAACTTTATCTAGTAACTTTCATTGTGTCTATTTACTGTTGAATTTCTCAATTTCAATAATCAAAGTCTGAAAACTGCAGATATGAATAATAAGGATATATGGTAGTTTAGATTTGCTTTGTGAATACTTATATAATGATTTTAAAAGCATGAAAAAGCTTTTTACTTAGTTCATGGAATGCACAAGCCTGTAAAAAGCATGGATTATAAATGGTCAATAGCAAAGATATGGGATGACGAGGGAAATAATTTTAGAATAAAGGTTGACATTGACAGAGATTTGATGATAATACTTGTCTAAAATGGTAGTTGAGGAATTAAAATGCATGGCATTTTTAGATATCAAAAGCACATCGTGCTACATAATTGTCCAGAAATTTAAGTCAAAATATGACATCAGATGCTTCTAGTAACGTGTATAATCATAGATTAGCATGTTTCTAACAACTGAATATATTACTTTCTTCACTTTTACTGAATCTATTTGTATTAAGACCATCTTAGATCTTCAATTAAAAAAAAAATTAAGTAAGATGGTTTGTAACCAAGTTAGTATAGATTTCATCTAAATTAAAAAATCTTGAATTTTAAAGAGTATAATATCAAATAGGCAAGTAATGTAGTTGCACATCAATGAATAGAAGGGATAGCAATAGACTATGATAAAAACTATATTTCCATTTAGAGCTAGAAATATAGGATTAGTTCTTAATAGAGAGCAAACCTCAAATTATTATGCATCCCTTCATGAAGTTTGGCCCTCATGGTACCAATATCCATAGTTCATTTCCTAAAACATCTTGCAGGTCTATGGGACAAATGATTTCAAAAAGAAGCTTTTGTTTCACACCCTTAGCTACTACAGTGACCATGTGCCAATTTTCTTTTAATCATTTCTTGATAAATTCAAAAGTCCACTAGGTCCTTCAAAATAAAATGCTAACCTTGGAATCAAGAAACAGTCAATGTCTCATTTGGCCAGTAGCATGTATTGCGATGAATCTTATATCATATTCATGTTCTAGATAACTTGGAAGATTGATCTCAAGTTTGAAAACAATCAAAGCTAATAATTTTCTTAAACAAGCAGTTTGCATTTTATGAAGTTTGAAAACAAAATAAACTGATAAAAGTTATTACAAGAAATGATCAAAGAGAGAATGTGAAATAAAACATATAAAAAAAATACTAGAGAACCATTCACATACATTAGTTTTTAATTATAATGCACGAGTTCAAAATAAAGCTAATCATTGGAAGAAATCTCAGAACATCAGTATGCACAGTACCAGGTTGCAATCAGTCTTATAAATCACATGTTCTACTCAAAGCCAAAGAACTTGAAATAAAATAAAAATGCTTACAACTACCAACCAATGTACTTAACAACACCAATGCCATTCTCGATGCTTTCAGCTTCAAAATGGTAGCATTAATTAATAGCTCACTGAGCCTCCTCGACAGCAGTATCTAAACCAAAAGACTTGTCTATAACTTGAAATAGGAAAAGCATAAAGACCAATGTAAGTTCTTAAGATTGACATTTTTGTTTTGCACCGAGAGGGTGTAAACGTGACAGTCACAATCCTCAATTTTAACCTAACATGAAAGATATTGGAATGTCATTATCAACAGTTTAGAATTCTAGCTATTGCAACTTTGAGGCCATGCCTTACAATTTCCTACAAGAAAGATAAGCCATAAGAATAATTTACTAGCACAAACCATAAACATTTCAACAATATATAACCTCATTAACTATCCATTCAAATAGAAGATTATACTGCACTCACATGCATAATAAGGATACTGATCAAATTACATGTATTACCTTCAAAATCTAAGAAGCCCTTTTTGAGTTTTATCTCCTCCAATTATGTAAACCTGAGATCCATAAATGTTAGGATTCTTGAATCATCATTAGAGTAAGTTTCTGAGGCAGTGGAAATTCTAAACATCAAACATACCATAATACAAAATGAAGTTGCCAGAAAAGATGTACAAACGAAGCTCACTGATATTGGGAATTAGCTGTTTAAGATTGTTGACACATCTGAAAAAGGATTGTCTCCCAAGTATAGGAGTGTCGAAGTAATAAACCCGGTGAGTCCGGGGTCGATCCACGAGGAAGGGGATTTTAGCGTTACAAATTATAAGATAAGCAATATGATATGAATAATTTAAAGAAATGACAAAATAATATCAATAAATATGTAAGATGGTAGGCGGTATTACCGACCATTCAAATATAAAACAAAAAGCAAGAGGAGGTAAAACCATCCATGGAAATAGGTGGTATAACCAACCATAGTAAATTAAAGAACAATTTCATAAGGTGGTAGAACCTACCATAGTAAATAAAATAAAAAGTTCATAAACAATAGAATAATTAAAATACAAGAGGAATTAACACAATAACAATGAAGGCTAAGGTTAGGGGATCCGCCCTTGATATTTCAAATAAGGATAATTAACCCATTTTAGTTATATGAATTATATTTGTTTCGTTACCAATATTTATACCACTTCTTGTAAATGGGTTCAAGCATCCAATGTGCCAATCACCATATGTCTACAACAAATCAAGGTTCCTAACTAGATTCGTGTCGGTAAGGAAGAACCATACATCATCTAGAAAGGATCCAAGCATTTGATGTGCCAAGGATTGTCGACAATGGATCAAGACCTCCACTTTACGAGTGGTGTCAAGATTGATTAAGAAATTAAATATAAATCATATTGAATAAACATTATAAGATTAAGATTATTAAGCACATATTAAGGGTTAGAGAATCCTTATTCTCATATCAAGGGTTTCACCCTTTCACCTTAGCAAAAGAGAAATTAGAAGAACATTATAATAGAAAGAAAATAAAATGCAAGAAAAAGGAAATTCATTAATAACATAAACACACAAAACACAATACAAGATCCTAGCCAAAGCCAAAATGTTCCAGCCAAGGCCAAGATGCCCCAATGGGTCACAAGGCACCTCTATTTATAGATACATCCAGGGGCAAACTTGTCAAATTACAAGGGCATAATTGTCAAATATTAGTTGTAAATATCTTTGACAATTGGGATCATTAGGCACCGACTTTGACCATCAATTTTGACATCGAAATGTTGTGAATTTTAATCACATGTCTTCATGAAAGTTGTAGATATTTCTCTCATCTTTCTAGAACATATTTATTTGCACAATTTGGATACGTATTTTGAGAGATACGGTCCAAATACTGAGGCCTGGTTAGACTGGACCGAGACTGTAGATGGGTTCACTTCAAGTCCAATTTTGGTCCATTAAGAGCCCGAATTTGATAATGCTTGTGAAATGCAATCTTGTAGACAATTGAATCAGCTTTCCAAAACATTAAGAATTGCACCATTCTGATATATAAATAGAGAGTTATGCCTATTTTACCGAACCTGTAACAAAACCAAAATTAAGAGGAAGTTAATTCCAAATATGCAAAGACTACAAATATGCTTAAGTTGAGGAATTTAATGGCACTATTAATGCAATATGATGAACTAAGCTCTTATTAAACATACATATTTAAGTGTTCATCACACCCCCCAACTAGCTTATTGCTAGTCCCTAGCAATTAATGCGTTATTATTTAGAAGTGATTTATAGAATTTTACATCCAAGGTGGTCATTATTGCACTCTCCTTGATTTTATCCAAATAAACAAACTCTCAACCTTTTTTTTTTATATGACTCATGTACCCTTCAGTCAAGATATCAATAAACCTTCTTTTTGTGCTCAGTCAACACATGACTATGGGGTTTATTAGAAAGAAGTCATATCGGTTCTAATATTTGTTAAGGCTAACAACCTTAGGTAGGGGACATTTATTCATTATATATATTTATATATATATATTTTTTTTGAAGGACCGCATCTTTAACCCATGTAGCGAGCCTTAGGCTAATGACTCCCAGACCAGTTGGCCTTAGGGCATTAGGTGTTAAGACACCCCTACGAGCTTAACGACTCGGGTTGCCGATGCTTTATTTTGCTTAGAAACTTGTGGATAGTGCAATGTTCAATCCCATTAAGCTTTCTCCTTAATCCATGTAGCGAGCTTTAGGCCAATAGCTCCCAAACCAGTTGGTCTTAGGGTATTAGGTGTTGAGGCACCCCTCAGGCTTAATTGCTCGAATTAAGGAGGTTACGAGACCAAACTTATCCATAATTGCTTTCTCTCTTTTTTTTCTCTTTTTTTTCACTTTTTTTTTTTCACTTTTTTTTTTATACACTTTCCCCTTCCTTTGTGTTGTTATCCTAAACAAACAAAAGAACTCAAATATTACAACATTTCATTTCGCCACCCACAATCATGCATCAAGGTATGTGTGTGTGTGTGAAGAAAGGTTCATGAATACTTGCTTAATGAGTACATAAGTACACAATTTATTAAATGATAAAGTTGTGAGAGTTCATAGATTTGAATAATTCAAAGTGAAATGAATAAGACTTCCTTGTTATAAAATTCAAAAATCAAGACTAAATAATATCAAGTTAGCTAAAATGAGTTCACAAAATCAAAATAAAATGACTAATTGGTTAGAATGGGTTTCAAGAGTTCAAACTGGTCCTCCTTACTCTGCCATTCCTGACCCAGAATGCGTCTCAAGAGGATTTGAACTTCTTACACCGTACTCTGAATCTAATTACTAACTCACTTTTTTTTTTTAAGAAAAAGGAAATTCAAGACATACTTATGTCTACTATCCTTCTCCCCCAACCAAATGAAATATTGTCCTCAATGTTTAAATGTAGAGAGATAAAGTATATGAGACATTACCTGAAGCTTCTGTTATTCAAGAGAGATGACCTGAAAGACTCATAAAATAAAATGCTAAAAATAAAATAAGGACAAGAAAAAGAGAAAAAATTACAAACGGAGATTCAGATCCAACTTGCACTTTTTATTTGGCCCTCCAGACCAATTAATTTGAGTACTAGCTAGGTCAGGTTCATACTCTACTGCTTGTAATTTGTCAAGTAACTCACCAGCAAAAGTGGCAGAAATAAGGATCTGTCTCGCCCAATGAGGGATAAAATTTTGTTCTGCAGCTGCATCAACAAAAGTTATTAAAGGATCAAAGAAATTGTTAACATTCAACAAACCTATGGATTTTTGATGGAGATTCAGTTGGGCCCAAGAGGCGATTTGAAAAATTTCTTCAAAAGTACCAAAGCCACCTGGTAAAGCAATAAAGGCATCTAAATTGATGAGCATATGTGCCATGCGTTCATGCATAGAGGAGACTTGTAACTCATGCCCAACCGTTTTTCCAACGATGCTTTCTGCAGCCAAAGCTCTAGGAATAACTCCTAAAACTTGGCTACCTCCTACACGTGCAGTTCTTGACACGCAACCCATTAACCCGACGCTACCTCCCCCATAAACCACATGAATCTTTCTTTCAGCCAGTAGTCTACCAAGATAATTTGCTGCCTCAACAAACTCTACACTTTTACCCGGTCGAGATCCACAGAATACACATATCTTTTGGATTCGACGTTTTGAAGTTCCCTCCATGTTTATGCAACTCTCTAACTATGTGTGAAGAAGAGAATAAGAGATGTGGTATTTATGGAGTGCAAAAAGGCATGCTAATGATGACATCCAAATAGGTAGCTCGGCTGCTTGTTGAAAAGTTTGAACAATTATGCATAGAAATTCAAAAAAGACGATGAAATAAGACACCATAAGTCAAACAAAAGATACAAATTCAAAAATGACAGCTATGAGGTATTAAAATTCAAAAATGATGGCACGCATGCATATGTACAGGTAGTTGTGACTGTGGCTCACATCTTCCTCTGGTTTTACGTCCAGAAACGGCTTAAACACCTTCTATGAGTTGGGGATATGCTTCCCATCCAGTTTTCTTATAAACTGGCAAACAGGGTCGTTTTGAGTCAGATTCCCAAGACTATAGCGTTCCTGCTCATCTCGGAATTGTGTCCACAAATTAAAAATTTCACGCTGCACAAGTCCACAAGAATGCGTCTCAAGAGTCGTTCGGATATCATCCAAAGACTCCTTACTCAGTCCATTCTTGATGAACTGTAGTTTATCCTCTCGATTGTTAGACAAATATCCCAAGGAGCGGCAACGCTGGTTACAAGTCCATCTTGCACATCTGGGACAAACTTGTAACCTTTTCGCTCTTCGCTTTTTGGCATAAGAGCTTTTTCCCATACCTGGCATGTGAGATAACAAGATTATCTGAAAATTCATAGGAAAATCAAACTTGGCTTCAATTAACCATCTTACTTCGACAGGCATACCCTTACAAACAACATTAGTCTTTCTGCACGAGCTTTGTAAATTTTAAGCAAATCATTTGGAGGAAGAGAGGGAAAATGTTTGTGCAGATTTGAAGAATGGTGTCCATGCGAGAAAAGAAAGGGAAAATGAATGCAAGGTGAGCAACAGTTTTTAGGGAACTGAAAAACCGACTTTAAATGTCACGGAGTACCGTATCCGCCACTTGACCGGGAAAAATCAATCCTTAAAAAGATCGATTAAAGCAATGGACTCTTCGTTTTGGGCAAAATTTTCAAAGAATGGTTTTAACCGCTGTCCATTAACTTTAAACACATTACCATTCTTTAGGTTCTCAATTTCAACTGCTCCATGAGGGAAAACATTTTTAACAATGAAAGGCCCAGTCCAACAAGACTGAAGTTTACCAGGAAACAAATGCAATCTTGAATCATACAAAAGAACTTTTTGTGAAGGTTCAAAAGATTTTCTAACAATGGATTTGTCATGAAAAACCTTCATTTTTTCTTTATAGATTTTAGAATTCTCATAAGCCTCATTCCTGATTTCTTCAAGTTCACTCAGTTAGAATTTACGTAATTTGCAAGCATCATTCAAATTTGTGTTGAATGTTTTAATGGCCCAATAAGCTTTATGCTCAATTTCCACAGGCAAGTGACAAGGTTTTCCATAAACTAGTCTGTAAGGAGACATTCCCAATGATGTTTTAAAAGCAGTTCGGTAAGCCAAAGTGCATCATTAAGTCTTAAAGACCAATCTTTACGATTTGGGTTAACCATTTTTTCTAAGATCTGTTTTATCTCCTTATTAGCTAATTCAACTTGTCCACTTGTTTGTGGGTGATAAGGTGTAGAAATTTTATGGGTATTCCATATTTCTTCATACAAAAATGTGTACCCCATCACTAATAATGGCTCGAGGAATTCCAAATCTACTCAAGATATT
>SNVD02009447.1:0-37465 GCA_013180625.2 Boswellia sacra | reverse complement strand
TTAACATTATGGAGTATTATAAATGCTGTCAAAGTGTAGAAGATAGTGAGATCAAAACGTTACTCATACGAATGCTTGAGTTTGATGCCATTAACATTCCCAATGGGTGGACACATTCAGGATGCTGACCAAAGGTTTTGATTTTTTGTCGCCCCTTAGTGGTTCTGCGACATAGTCAATGTCCGTGGAGCTGAGGCTGCGTAGTCATTGAAATATCAACCACGAAGCACGGGGGAGGGTGGGTTTGAGTAGGTAGACAGAGGGGAGCGTGCTCGTCTTCTTTCCTAATAGGTGCACACATTGCGTAGTCATGTTTCACAAAGAGAACTTAACACAAACTGGGACTTACACTGTGCGGTGGACACATCGC
Organism: Boswellia sacra; assembly: GCA_013180625.2. Lineage (NCBI taxonomy): Eukaryota > Viridiplantae > Streptophyta > Magnoliopsida > Sapindales > Burseraceae > Boswellia > Boswellia sacra. Next base: position 37,095 of record SNVD02009447.1, on the reverse strand, counting down.
CAAGAAAATGAGGTTTTTGGCCGTCGCGGTGGACCTCACAATTGCATGGACAAGTATTGCATGTCGCGTGATTATGGACTCAGGGGCACCACATGTACAAACTTTCATATGGAATATCATTTTTCACAGCATTTGTAAATTCAATTGCGGTTGTCAGTCGCAGATGCAAAACTCGACATTTATTGGACACATTGTAACAGGCCTACGTGCCGCAAACAATCTACGCCCCTAACACATGAAATGCAATTTTGTAGTGATTGGCAATAAACGGCCACGACATAAGGAAATAAAACAAATAAGGTTGCGCTTCCACATGATGCATATGCCGACATAGTCAAATAACCAAATTGCACACTTCGAAAAACGGTTAAATGCATACATAACGATGTGCGTGAACATAAAAAAAACAAAAGAAAAGTAATTTAGTGACGGCAGTTTATTGGCAACATGAGGTAACATGAACCTAGTCGACGGGGTGAAGGCATGTTTTTTTTGTCATTACGAAGATTTAAAAGTGAACTTAAATATATAAGCCGCGCATATTTGAGGAACAGGGGCGGCCACAAGTATTTGTAAAACCGAAGACAAACCAACTCTAAACCAACGCATTAGGTGCTCAGGTTGCCATGGAGTTGCCAATGATGGAAATGACTAACCTAACCCAACTCGTAAGGACAAAATGGAGTAATCCACCATATGTATAACGACAGTATCAACTGTTCCACAGTTGTGGGGTGTGATATTTGTTACAGCAAAGTGATATACCTAGTAGGAATATTTCCGAATGCAAGTATCGTGCTACTTGCAAGACATTGTGAAACAATGTCTTGCGCATTCAACACGTAAAACGTTGACATGTTACCCGCTTATAGGGAAAGGGACGGATATTAACTTGCATGAAGATGTTAAGCACCTCGATCGTGTAAATCATATATGAATCAAAATTGTACACGGTCTCAATTTCATATGCAAAGTAAAGACAGGGATGATTCGTTAGCAAATGCTACATTACTTACTTTGGCCTTTGAGGACTTTGAAGATACTGAAGAGAAAAAGTTGTTCGCCGCCAAAAATTTTCAACGGACCGGAATGCGGCAATTGCGACAACATATATCGTATGTTCATTGTGATCTTTTCAGGATGTGTACATCCTGAAAAGATCACAATGAACATAATGGTAGATGGGCCTGAAATACGACAAACGGGTGTGCCGTGAAAAGCCTCGTCGACAAACGAGGCACAACCAATCCACCCATCGAATTTCGCGACCCATGTAAGGATATTTTTAGCTGTTTCTGATTTTTGAAGACGGTTGGGTGTCGATCTTCTGTGCTTTGGCGACCTATGCATAATAGGGATAAAAGCCAACGAACCTTTCAATGACAATTCACACTTTGTAAATAGATGAACAAACATGATACACAAGGAACGAGCAGTGGAAATGCAGCCATATGAATGCAAACATGGCAAATCGAATATGTGTAATGCTAAGACCATGTATGAAATCCCTATGCGATGCATGTGTCGGTCAGGCATGGTTGGACCACAAAACACTTAATCCGACAATGGCATGCCATGGTCGAGGCGATATTACCTTATCCGTATCCGGAAGGACATCAACGAAGTGTGATTTGTGGACTGAGGTGCAGAGGCCACACGGCCGACGGGGTGACTCAGTTAATTTTGTCGACATATGGGTGGAGGCTAGGGTCCTTTCCACTGCCACGCCGCTGAAAGTATACCTGTAATTTTGAGGAAGTAAACTGGTTCCACCTGTAGGTGTATATTGGGGGGACGAACATCGAAAGTGAACTATACGGGTAATGAGGAAACTGTGTGAAACAATATATGCCACATCGTGACAGATCTCTTAGAAAGCAAGTAATGTGGTAGCTGGAACAGGAGATGAAAATTTACAACGTCATTAAATGGTTACAGGAATTAACGTGCCCAACTCCCTGAGTAGGTAGCACAGGGGGAGAACATTAACAAAAGAGCGGCGGTGGGCAAAGTCGAGTGCATGTTAAGTCTGTACGGTTGGCACAGGGTCAAAAAAGGAGGGCGGCGCTACCGCATGCCTACGGCAATTAAATGCATGCATCCACATGATTTAACCTTGGAACACATGGAAATTTTTTTTCCAAAATAGCCAAAATAATAGCGGAACTGCCAACGGGTGCTGTATATGCCGCCCCCATATGCACAAACGTTTAGTATTCGATATAAAGTGACCGAAATTTTAATACAAGTGTACATATACATCTATACCTTCGTTGCATGACAAATGGGATGCGAAGACAGATGTGGAATGTCAGACGTTTTCGAAATGTAGTATCACATATATAAAGTCTTTCAATTACAGAGACGTCCCCACACATGTGTATATATGTGGCCATATGTACAATTGTTAGACGTTATATACACAATGCAAAATGTCGGACATATGTACAAGTGTTATAGTGAGGGTACGTATGTAGAAGCCTCTTCATGTGGCTGCATGCAAGAAATAAATCATTAATGTCGTCATTTACAGAGACGACGAATATATAAAGCAAAGCACGACAGGGGAACTTAAAAAAATAAAAAAAGGAAAATGGGTTGCCACATAGCATTCCATTATTGACGAGCGCATTGTGGACGCCGGCAATAAACTTTCTCTGGGAAGGGATAAAATTTGGGAAGAGAAGGGTTTAATATTTGGGGAGTGCATAATGCGCTTTGTAATAGAAAGTTTAGTTTTTATCATCTTAGGCGATATTGAGTGGTTGTACGATATCGTTGGAAGCATTAGTGGGATGAGAGTTCGATTGAGTAATGACGTCAATGGAAGGCTAACAAATGCAACAGGAAAAAAATTTTGTAATTCTAAGACGCAGGACGAAAAATTGGTCCGAAATACTTAAAGAGGTCAACCTATCAATACAGGTGAACAAGATGACACCGGAACTATAATTGCACAACAAGGTTCGAAATATGTGTCATGATGGAAAATATATTAACGGCTGCAACTTATGGCTCCTAAAACACTAACAACAATGTCAGTAATCGTCGGCACTTAAGTAACGGTTTTATTAGAAATATGTAATTTGTAACGGAAGATCTCGCGATTGAGGGTAACGGTCGAAGGGGCAAAGGACAGAAAAGGCGGTGTAAAAGTTAAGCACGAACTGTGACACACGCATGTTGTACACGCATCGGAGTTATCCATGCAACAGAATAACTAATGTTTATCGTTTGGAGCAGCATAGTAGCGTACCTAAACTCGAGCGATGTCCGAAAGACGAAGTAAGTACAAGCATCGCGGGATGTAACGACTCCAGTCATAAGTGATTCAAAGTATGTACAGAGTATTCATTTATGGAAATTAGATTGTGTGCGCCACGATTTGCATACTGAAGCCAATTTGTAATGAGCGACAAGCAGATAACATGTACGTACATTGAGGGCAGTGTTCACAAATGGAAGTGATGTTATTAACCACAGTGAAGGTAGCATTGGCGAGGACATAATTGCCGAGCCATAACAGATCGACAAAAGGAAAAAAAATTGCACAGTGCGACAAATAAGGTAACGCACATCTCCTTCGTCATCGTTGCGTTTCCCATGTCGACAGAAGTTGAGGTTCAATGGTTACAAATTATACAAACTCAAGCATAAAATTTGCTTAATCAATAACAACATTGAATTCAGATCAGTTAGCGGCATTGTCGGTCAAATCGGTATGACCGACGAACTTTGCAATCGCGATACGAGAAACGCTAATCACCTACACTGTTGCTGTCATCGCTACTAACGACCTCCCCCGCCTGAGCACGTGCCTCGCGTTCAATTTTTCGCTGTGCACGACTGATGTGACGGCTATGGCGACGTTGTGTGCGCAAAAGTTCACGGTGCAGATGATCTCGTCTAAGTGCATGCTTCGTTAGCCGCTGCTCACGTTGTTGAATTGTACGTTTTTTGAAATGGAAAATTACTGTATGCTCGCCATGCAATTCGAAGAAGCTGAACAGGTCGTCTAGGTCGGCATCGAATTCAATGAACATTTTCTTCTCATTCCATGGAAATGTTACCCACAACTTAAGTTCCCTGTAGTCATTGATGCGTAATGAAGGGATCCTTCGGGCGATAGTCAGGACGATCTGAGCAAAACACACCATGTCGCGCTGCACTACAAGCAAACGGAAATAACCACGGCCGCGAACATGTATCTGAAGCTCGAATGAAGCCGTCATAACTGGGGGCGGAGGTTTGTTGCAAAACTAGGCCACATGTAATACAAACCACAAAGGAAACATCCACATTAGAAACATAATGAAATGATACCACGGACACAATGTTTGGCACGAACAATTAACTGAGAAACTTATACTCGCAACAAGTAGGGAATACATACTGAAAAATTAAATGAATACACCATGCGATGAATATATGCGACGTCAATTGACAGTGGAACAGAATACATTAATGCAGAAAAAACCTTTCCAACTTTGGTAGTTCAGGACGAATGTCCCACTGTTATTGCACAAACACTAATTTCCGTTTAACCGGTCACGATGTCCATTTTAGTAGTTGGCTTTTATGTCATACGGTATGCCCAACAATACAAATAGAGATATGTGGTAATAATATTTTCCACAGAATTTAGTAAAACATCAAAACAATCAGATGTTAGATCGACAAACAAACTTTGTAGAGACAGAATAGTGGACAACCATGTGACAATAAAAAGGTTCAACGTAACCTCACCGATGCCTTTGGAGTTTGAGCAACAAATCTCTGAAGGGTAAAGAGTGAATGCCAAATTCATTAACTGTCGATGCTGATCCGTGGAAGACGGATGGGGAACACATGCAATCCAATATATAGACATCGGTTATGGGGGACATAAAGTAATGGGCATGATCTTAAAATCGAGGAGCCACTTGGGCTTCAGTTTCAACGTGTCGCTTCGGAAAAAATGCAGCAGCACTCAATTGAAGATGAAGGAGATCGAGACATGAATTAATGTCTCACAGACGAAAGGACACCGATTTAATCCGATAAATTACTGCCACAAGTGGTAATTTATGTTTCGTATACGTCGTTTACGATGACATTACTGAATAACTTACACATATAAATAGTTAATGACTCCTTCACCCTAATAACGCTACTAATTATCCTATTAACATTATATTGTATTAAATTGAGTGCATTGAACTAAGTACATCTCATGTTGTTTAATATTATCCTTACATAAACCAGTTGTCGTCAATATTATTGGTGTTGGTGTAACGCCTGCGTCTATTAATGATAAAATAAATAAAATGACAGGAAGTGAGTTACTAATGTATATATCGTTCACATTAGCAAGCTATAGTTGCGTCCGTATGTAAGAAATATAGTTTTATTATAACTCACTTACTAAGTTAATCGGTAATTTATATATTCAACTTTTTTTTCCCAATTTAAACTCCACCCATCGGTATATATTTAGTAGTGATGTATTAACTCGTTAACAATGCAACTTTATCATAACTGGTGACGGAAAAAACGAAATATTATTGAGTTGGTTATGGGCATGGACAAGTATTTGTTATGCACGTAAAAGATATTTTGAACTCAATTATAGTTCGCAGCCCAAATGACATATACATAACATAATTAGATTTCGTTTGCTCATTATTGTAATATTCATCAACGGTCTTAATGTCATTATCATTAAGATCGTATTTTATATGACCGACATTTTTTTTTATGAGTTATTAACGGTACAAATACTGCTATTATCAATTATGATGATATCAAAATCTTGTAAATATGACATCAGCATAAGTCTCTTACTAATTTATAGAATTTATTACGTTTCTATTACAGGGTGATTGTCTGGGTTTCCATTTGCGGATTTGAAGCCAACACCAGAGAAGGTTCGGGAGATAGTCAGGACGATCTGAGCAAAACTATTACATACATCCATAAATGGTGTAGCGTTATATTAATCGACAAATTACTAATCAATTTGAGTTATGTATGCCACGAATGACTTATTTTAATTCACTTACTAGGCTATTAACAAGTTTTGCCTATCCATCTACGACAGTTTTTCAACGAGATAAACAGTTGCTTGGCAATACTTCACGAAAATCAATAGTGTCAGTGATGACTTCTGTAAGGGCTTTTGGACTTTCCCGGATTGTTTACTACATTTGCACTCTCATTTACGACCTTTCATAATTTTTTGTTTTTGCCAAATCTCGTACCCGGTTATTTTACGGTGTTCATTACCTATAAAAATTTTGGTTTTCGAAAAATCCCGTTTGTTAAGTTTTTGGGTAGTTTACGACCTGTGTTCATTACATTACAAATTTTATTGGTATTTTACGCCTTCTTCACGAATGTGTCTGCAGAAAAATTTGATAAGCATCAACAGTGAATGTGGCTATAAAATGATAAACTCAAAATTGCTGCTTACGGCTTTTTAAAAGTATTTCCGACTTTTGCAGTCTGATTACGAGATTTGCACACTTGTTTATAACTTTTGAAAGATTGAGAGTTTGGCGGCTGGAATGAACAGTTAACTCGTAACGATTTCGACTGGCTTGTTTACGAGTTTTACAATTGGTTTACGACTTTTAATTTGTAATTTTCAACTTTGCCATATTCTCTAAAGGACGAATTTGGAAAAGTCGTCGGTAATTTGGCTATAAATGATAACCTCAATTCTGTCGGTTACGATTTTTTGAAGGTTCATTCCGACTTTTGTGGCTTCTTTACTACATTTGCACTATTGTTCACGACCTTTCAAAATATTGGTTTTCGAAAAATCTCGTTTACGATTTTTTTGGGCTGTTTACGACTCGAAATAGTTATATTACGACTTTTATTCGTCATTGACGCCTTCTTCACGAACTTGACTGTGGACAAAGTGAATGTGGTTATAAGATGAGAAACTCAAAATTGCTGCTTACGGCTTTTTAAAAGTATTTCCGACTTTTGCAGGCTGATTACGAGATTTGCACACTCGTTTATAACTTTTGAAAGATTGAGAGTTTGGCGGCTGGAATGAACAGTTAACTCGGTAACGATTTCGACTGGCCTGTTTACGAGTTTTACAATTGGTTTACGACTTTTAATTTGTAATTTACAACTTTGGCATATTCTCCAAAGGACGAATTTGAAAAAGTCGTCGGTAATTTGGCTATAAATGATAACCTCAATTCTGTCGGTTACGATTTTTTGAAGGTTCATTCCGACTTTTGTGGCTTATTTACGACATTGGCACTATTGTTCACGACCTTTCAAAATATTGGTTTTCGAAAAATCTCGTTTACGATTTTTTTGGGTTGTTTACGACTCAAAATAGTTATATTACGACTTTTATTCGTCATTGACGCCTTCTTCACGAACTTGTCTGCGGACAAAGTGATTGTGGCTATAAGATGAGAAACTCAAAATTGCTGCTTACGACTTTTTAAAAGTATTTCCGACTTTTGTAGGCTGATTACGAGATTTGCACACTCGTTTATAACTTTTGAAAGACTGAGAGTTTGGCGGCTGGAATGAACAGTTAACTTCGTAACGATTTCGACTGGCCTGTTTACGAGTTTTACAATTGGTTTACGACTTTTAATTTGTAATTTACAACTTTGGCATATTCTCCAAAGGACGAATTTGGAAAAGTCGTCGGTAATTTGGCTAAAAATGATAACCTCAATTCTGTCAGTTACGATTTTTTAAAGGTTCATTCCGACTTTTGTGGCTTCTTTACTACATTTGCACTATTGTTCACGACCTTTCAAAATATTGGTTTTCGAAAAATCTCGTTTACGATTTTTTTAGGCTGTTTACGACTCCAAATAGTTATATTACGACTTTTATTTTTCATTGACGCCTTCTTCACGAACTTGTCTGCGGATAAAGTGAATGTGGCTATAAGATGAGAAACTCAAAATTGCTGCTTACGGCTTTTTAAAAGTATTTCCGACTTTTGCAGGCTGATTACGAGATTTGCACACTCGTTTATAACTTTTGAAAGATTGAGAGTTTGGCGGCTGGAATGAACAGTTAACTCGGTAACGATTTTGACTGGCCTGTTTACGAGTTTTACAATTAGGTTTACGACTTTTAATTTATAATTTACAACTTTGGCATATTCTCCAAAGGACGAATTTAGAAAAGTCGTCGGTAATTTGGCTATAAATGATAACCTCAATTCTGTCGGTTACGATTTCTTGAAGCTTCATTCCGACTTTTGTGGCTTGTTTACGACATTTGCACTATTGTTCACGACCTTTGAAAATATTGGTTTTCGAAAATTCTCGTTTACGATGTTTTTGGGCTGTTTACGACTTTTGTTCATTATATTACGAATTTTTTTTTGTTTACGCCTTCTTCATGAATTTTTTTGCGGACAAATTTGATATCACGGAATAGTGAATTTGCCTATACGATGAGTAACAGTTACTTTGACTATAAGATGGCGAAATTTTCAGTTTCATAACTACACAAAAAATGTAGTTCTTTTTTACTTCCAATGATCAGTAAATTCGTTAACACTTTTAACTTCGTCTTCACAAGTTTTGCGTATTAGTTTGCGACTTTTATTTGCAATATACTACTTTGGCACATATTCACCAACGGACATACTTGGAAAAATGAACAGTCAAATTGACTATAATATGAGAAATTTAAGATTCCAGCGTACGACTTCTTCCAACGCATTTCCAACTTTACTATCGTGTTTATGACAACTGTACAATTGTGTACAACTTTTGTCCACTTAAGTACGCCTCTATATGAAAACTACTTCCATTAATTATCTTTAATTTTTTTATTTTTCTTTCCATTGGTCAATTTTTTTTCATGCTTATTAGATTACTTTGATAAAATTTATTTTTTATATTTTTAAAATTTATGAATATTGTTCTTATTAATTTGGTTTTTTCTTGCATATTATATAACTTTGTTAAAATTTAGTTTAAATATTTTCTTCGTATTAAATATTTTTTTAAGTTTTTTTTGCAATTAAATTCCTTTGGTAAAATTAACTTTCAATATTTTCTTAATATTTATATTTTTCTTATTTATTTATATTGATTCTTGCATATTATATTCCTTCGCAAAAATTTACTTATAATTTTTTTTATATTTAAATTCTCTTCCTGTTAATTTATATTTATTCTTCCACTTGCAAATACTTTGGCAACATTTATTTTCGATTCATATTGATTAGGGATTATTGCTAATCAATTTTTCTTATATGATCTCAAATTATATTATTTTAATAACATTACTAGTACATCTATTGAGGGCTTTGGTATGAAATAGTGAAATTCTATTTATTTTTTTCCTCTATTATGCACGTACAAAATTACATGTCAGATTTAATATTTTTCGAAATACAGTTATTTTTGTTTTTTTGTTTACAAACGTTTCTTGTTTCATTTGATGATTTATTTTCCTTTTTATTGTTATTCTTTAACACTTGTAACATATTATTTTTGATACAATACGTAGTTTTAATTTATACACATTTAATAAAATCGGCTGTACTTAACTGCTTCAAGGTTGTTACAAATAATTTATTCTCTTATAATATAACTTGCAATTTCCAATATTATATTATGTTAATACAGGAAATATTTTTAAATTTGGTTATAATATTTTTTTTACATCTTCTGATATTAATTTTTATATAATTTAGTCAATTCTAGATTCAGAATTGGGGGCTATTTATTTTTACATTCATACTATTGTATTATATTATTACGTATTATTTTATTTATAATATAATTAAAATTTCAGAACATATAATATATTGTTTTTTATTTTATAAAATTATAAATGAAGGGGTGGGAGGGGGGATAGGGGAAGGCGGGAGGGGAGCTTCAGCTTCCCTTAACCAATTGCACTAAGTTACTTTGCCCTATCATTTTTTCGTCTTTTACTGTAGATGGCCGCCATCCAATGCCTCTTGCTGCATTTGTTATATTGAAACAACATATTCATTGAACCTTATTTTCATTTGTTCAGTAGAAATAAAATTTTTAAATAAAATACCTAATCTTATCTTTTCTCATAATTTTGTTGTGTTAGTGGTTAAATTATCGTTTTTTTACATATTTTAACTTTCTGCTTTTTTTGGTAAAATAGACTTTTTTACTATATTTTATAATTTTTTTAACTAGTAAAATATATTTTTTGATAAAATACCTAATGCAATGTTCTTGTATTACTGTTCTATATTCAATTTACGTTAATTCACGTTACATAATTTGGGGTTATTAAAATGTATTTTTTAACTTACATTACTGTTCTCAATTCACTTTATATTATTTCATATTATATTATTTTAAAGCAATACTCATGGCGGGAAGACATCTCTCACGCGGGATTGCAGCCAGTCACACAAACCGGCTGTGGGCTGTGAACTTTTTCGTCTCTCTCCTCCCCTTGCGCCAAATGTCAACACGTGATTCGCCCGTGGAATAGTCCCTGCTGTATGGATACAGCAGCCGGACTGTAGTTTTTCCCCTATCTTTACCTTTTTATTTCCTTAATAGTTTCGGTACATTCAAATATTAATAATTAATAGATATTCATGTGAAAGCTTTAGCTTTAGATCAAATGATTACTTATTAATATTTAAAGTTTTTGCAACATACGGTAGTTATGAATAATATAAACCGAAAACAGTGACGTAAATCAAAATAGAATTATTATATGGTTCGGTTATAACCAACTTATATCCACGGACAACAAGAGTTGTAATCCATTATGTTGTATGTGTTTACACTCGACTTATTACTCTTTACAGTGATAGACACCCGCTTATTAACTAACATAATCTATATAAACTGGATCAATCTCGATTACAACCATAGTCTTTCACACACTCTTCTGATGCTCCTCTTTTTCTATTACGAATATCTTAACTAAACGTAATTAAGAATAACATAACACCCGTAACTGGTACGAACACATGTGATTACTCAACTCCCTTGAACTCACACGATCTATAATAATTAACCAAAGCCTAAAGCTTTGCATAATACATAAAAAACAAGTAAAAGACGCACACTACAAGAATTTTTGATATATTTGTCACTTTATAATTTTTTTATTTGACATTTTTTTAAAAAAGTGAGAAATATAACATTAGTCTAAAAGTCAAACCTGCTATTTGTCACTTTTATCTTTATTCAATCAAATATTTATCATATTTTATAAAAATATGACAAATATGTGAATATATAATCTTTTTCATTTTCCTCTCACATTTTTCATCTTCTCTTTCAAGGATTGTGAATATAATATTTTAAATTTTAATAAATAAAGAAGTAAAAAAAATCTCAAAATAATAATTAAATAATACACTTTTATGTTTTAATATTTAATTAAAAATAATTTTTTAAAATATTTAAATAAAAGATAAAATTTTTATACAAATTAAATAATAAATTTTTAAAATCAAATTAATAAATTAATAAGAAGTAAATTTTTAAACATGAAAGTTGCATGAAATAAATAAATTATCTTATACTTTTAAAGTTGATTAAAATCACATTGTTTAATTTTTAAAGTAAGGACATATGCTATAGACCGAGGTAGGGTTTCTCTCTTCCACATTCGTATCTTTAGAACAGAACCCTTTATCAACTTTCGCCTCCCCAAGTCCCTTCACCTCCTCGCTTTCCCCTCTCAAACCACACCTATCAGACAAAACGCGCCTCGTGCGGAGATCTTTACAGTGAACAAAGACGATGGCTGTAGCCACTATTCAAAAGCTCTCATCCCAAATTCATCGGCTTCCGTCTCTTTCCCTCTGCTCCCAATACCTAATCTCTCAGTCTTCCGCCACCAGTTCCTCTGCCAAAGTCGCCGACAGAATTGTTAAGCTCTTCGCAATCGAACCCTATAGGCTAGAAGCGCGAGATCGTGGGGCTATTAGGGCAGACTCTCCTAAAAGCCCTGACGAACCACAGGCTCATAGACCCGACCTCTCACCAGCTTGAAGAGATCAACGCGTGCTCTACAGAGTGCAAGGTGAACATCGTGCGGGAGTGGTTGGAAAAGCTGCCGCCTAGGTCGTATGACGAAGAGTACATGCTGAATCTTGAACAAGCATTCAAGGCTGGGGTGTCAGGTGGTCCTCAATCGGGATCTTGAAGGTATGGTGGTGGCCGTCCTCGAGCCCAAACCATGGGACACCCCCTAATTTTGATTTTATTTTTTAAGCATTTTCATTTTCACTTTGAGAAAGAAATAATCAATCTTTAAAAACAAAACACTCAGTTTCCTTTTGTTTTCAATTTCAATTTCATGGATTTGGACTTTAAAATCAATCACATCATCGGTATTGTATTGTTGTGAGTTAGTTAAAAATCCCATCTCTGCTTGCTTTTATATTTACATTTTCTTGTTTACATAATTATGCTCTGATTGAGGCTACAAGAAACACATTATTCAGAAGTCCTTCCAGGATCTGCTTCGGAAGCAGGAAGGTGATAGGTCTCCGTCCATCACCAAAGTTCTCATTCTCCTTATCTTCGCACAATACCCACTTAGCTACCAGCAATAGCATTTTGAAGGCTTTAATTTTCCCAATTAATCAATCGAAATGGGAGTTGATTTGAGGCAAGTTGTTGCTGGTGTCTTAACTCTCACCATGTTTGTAATGCTTGGCAACATGATCAAAAGAGACCATTTTGATTCCATCACTGTAAGCACTTCTTCTTCTTGTACTACTTCTACTTCTGCTTTCCTCTTATCTTCATTTCTTTCTGATCTGCTCTACTTTGAATATAAATTTTTAGTTTTTTCTGTCTTTGATTGATCTGTTTTGTGATGTGTTTTGAGCTTGAGGGACATCTTCGAGGCTTTGTGCTTCTGGGATTGATATCTTTTCTCTCTTTTACTGGATTTATGCAATAGTTCAGTTAACCCTATTGTTACTTGTGCAGGAAATGAATGTTTTATAAACAAATTTGAAATCTTTAATGGCTTGTTTTTGCTTTGTTTTCAGTTTAGGTAGATGGGATTGTTAAGATAATTAAGCTGAATATTTGTGTTTCTTCTTCTTCTTCTTCTGCTGCATTGTTTTTGTAACTCAATTGTTGTTGGAAAGATTTGAAGATTTCAGCTTTCAATATCTTTTTTAAAATAATTATCTTGCAAGTTCTAGTTTGATTATTTTGTGCTTTTAATTTATACTGTTATTTGAAATCTTTTGTTTGTGGTAGTGTTTGTCCAGTGTTTGCTGGGTGTTACTTGTTTTAAGACTTTGATCATATTGATATCTGCATCTGTGTTCATCCTGATCATTGGATGTTTGTGCATTTTGATTCTGATATGTTCCAGAGTATGTTGATAAGAAAGCACTGGTTGAAGGGTGAGAACTTTTTATATTTATTGCACTGGTTGAACATATCAACTTATACATTTCATGCATAAACTTAAAATTCGTAATTAATACTTAAGATTGGACTTGGTTTTTTTAACATTGCAGGCTCTGATGAGCAGAAGTTTCTTGAAGCATCAATGGCATAGTAGCAGGGAAACCTATTATGTCCGATGAAGAGTTTGATAAACTAAAGTTAAGACTGAAGGTTGGTTTGGGTTTCAAATTCAAGCCCTTTCTCCTTGCCACTCTGTTATGTCCATTCACTTTTGTTACACGTTTCTAAGTAGATCAGTTGGAGACTATTCCATTAATTATGCTTTTCTTTGTCATTATATCTCTCTCTAATAAGATTTACTTTGACCATTACTATTTTTTAGGCGGAAGACAGTGAAATTGTGGTTGAGGGTCCACATTGCAGTCTCCATAGTAGAAAGGTAGATTTCTATTTTATATCCTTTTCTTATGCATAAAGCTAAGGATTTTCCATTTCTGAAGAATTATAGTCTCTTGATTGATCAACTATTATGTTAGGAATGTATTCAGGCTCTCTGAGTAGACAATTTATAAATTTCTCAAGCTGCACTTTTGTCTCCTCTAAATAGTGCAAAGTTCTATTTCATTTTAATTTTTTATCCAACTTTTTTCCACTAGATTTAAGTTGTATGTGGACATGACGAGTTATTAAGCTCAATTGTTATCATATATGACCTAGAAATTTACCAGCTGCAGTAGTTTCCACAGGAATCAAAATTTCCATGATCTAATGATTACCTCCTGTAGCAGCTTGTTTGAACCATCTCCAGATTAGTAATGCCATTCCCTGATATTGATAGCAATAGATGAACAGAGCTTTTGTTTCTTGTTGTCTACACTGGAATATCTCTGAGACTTTTTGATTTGAATATATTCCTTTGATACTTTAAACTCACCCAACAAACCCATCACCAGTTCCACCACCGCCAACTGTTGGTCTTGCTTTGGTTCATCTGATTCTGGATCAGTTTGGAGTTCACCAGTTGAGTTGAAACTCGGTTCAATAAGAAAACAAATTAAGAAACGAAAACCATAGTTGACGAGGTCAGTGCTTTTGTTTGTTTTCAGAATCCTCCCATATGATGGTTTTGCAAGTTTACTTCTTTTCTCATGATATATTGCAAATTTTCTTTTCTATTTTCTGCTTCTGTTAGCGATGTCATTTCCTGTTTGTTTATACCTCCATATGAAACTTTTTAATTGGATTCAATGGAATAGAGTTTATGCATTCTTTATGTTCTTTCGATTCAGTGGCTTGAGTTGGCAAAAAGGAACATTAAAGTCTAGGAAAGAGTGAAAGAGTAATTGTAACAATTGGTATTTCCTTAGTTTTGTAAATTAATCATCAGGTGGTGAAGCTATGCACTCAAGGTATATCAAATCAATTAAAAAATATTCATTTTTTAGCTGTACACTCAAGGCATATCCCATTTATCAAATAGTAAACTCTCATTGTTATTGAAAGGAGTAACTTTCATTCTTTTCCTGTAATAGTTTAGGTTCTAGACAAATGACAATGAGAGTGGAAAGGTGGGATTTTTGTACAATTTATATTTCCTTTTAGGCGTTGTTCACTCAACATGGTTCAAATGTGACAATCTAAACCAAATATTGAGCTAATGCCAAATCCATAATCTCATCAAGGATAAATGAGTGAGTTCTGTTTCTTGAACCAGTCAGGTGCCTGGTAGATCCTGCAGTAGTAGTGTCATCTTGGTTTTGAAGGTCAGAAAGAACTAAAAGGATTGAAGGAGAATAGAAGTTTAATAGCCATGGCTGTATGTTTCTGTGATGTATTGAGTGGTAGGACTTGTGTTTCTTCTGGAAATCCGATGCCGTGTAAGGAAAAGAATTGCTGGATATCCGTGTATATTGTTGGTCATTTGAACATTTTGCTCGATGGCATTAAGATGAGAAATTGAGTTTAGGACAATTTTTAAGATTTCACTCAAATACATAATATAGTACAATATTTGCTGAGTCCCTCTTAAAATTTTGAGTAGTCATTAGAGATATTTGTTTTGCAGCATGAGTGATGTTTAGTGATGGAGTTCAAGCCATTTTCAGCTGCAACAATTATAGGATGCCCCATGGTCTAGAAAGAAGATTTTTATTGTCAGACAAAAATTCTTATCTCAAAGTCTTTTTTTTTTTTAAATCAATTTTTAAATCTCTAGCTGTTTTGATGATAGCCTATTTAATGTAGCTTCCCAGCCATTATTTATTTATTTTTTGTTGGACCTTTTTTCTTTTTCCAGTTGTTGGAAGCTTATTATAAATATTTTTGCCGTACAGTTCAGGGAATAACAGAAGGGGAATGCTGGATGAGGCTGATATAGATCAAATGAATAACATGTCAATTCTAAGTAAGTTAGACGAAAGAAATAGTGCAGAAAAAGTTGTATTGTCAGAGATTGATGAACCTTAACATTCAACTTGTAATGTTAAAAACAAAGAGGATGGCCTCTCCAAAACTTCTCATCCCTTGCCATTAGGAGCACCAACTGGACAAATTAGGAAAAAAACTTCTTGTGCTTGATCTGAATAGGCTGCATGCAGATATAGTTTCTCCTCCCCCAAAGGATTATAAAGCAGACATAAACATTGCAAGACGTGCAGGTGAATCAATGCTGAACCATTGGTTCATGACTGACTGGTCACCTCTAATTTTTTTTCTTGTCTCAGTTTTCAAGAGACCCTTTTGTTATGATTTTCTGAGGTTCTGCTTTGAGCGATTTGAAGTTGGTGTTTGGTCCTCAAGAAACAAGTACTCTTCTACCGTGCTTTACCAGTCATTTATTACATCATTTTCTTTCTTTATCTTGTTGACTTATCTTTCTCTTTTTTGTGTTATATAATAAAGAGGCATATTAATTTTTTACAGGAAAAATGTTGAAAGAGTGGTTAAGTTTTTTATGGGAGATATGAAGCACAAGTTGCTATTTTGTTGGGTAGGTACTACCCCGTTTTGCATGGAACCAAAGTAGTTGGGTGATGAAGAATTGTCATTTATTTTCTTGCATTCCCGCTTTTTGTTCTGGTCTTCTGATGGAGCAAAACTATGCCAATTTGAAGGACTATGTTTTGGAACTTGCTAATAAGAGTACATGATTATGTTTTACTTATTGAATTGAATTCTAATCTTAGAACCTTTCCCTGATCAATATGAAGTTACTTGTAGATAATTTTAAAGGTTTATAGTTCTCTGACCATTATATATTCATATCTCTCTACATATATGAACATATTCTCCTAACATTAGCTCTGTTTTGAACTTGATTTTTGCAGGATATGGGAGACTTTTCTTGTCCTTCTGGTCATTTACACTGCTTGGGAGTCACCATTCGAATTTGGATTCCTTAGAAATCCACAGAAGCCACTTTCCATTATTGATAACATTGTGAATAGATTCTTTGCTGTGGACAGTTTTCTCACCTTCTTTGTAGCTTACCTTGACAAAGCTAAAAATGCTTGGCCTGTGTTTCAACACTGTTTAAGCATTTAAGGCATGCTGAATTTTTTTTTTAATTTTTGAAACTATTATACTTGGCCGTCAAAAACCGCCAAGTATATATATATTTTTTTAATTTTAAATCTATTATATTTGGCGGTCAAAAACCGTCAAATATAGTCAGGTGTATATTTGGCACTTTGACCGACCGCCAAATATAGTCAAAATGACTATATTTGGCGGTGCCATTGGTGGCGCTTTTAAGACCGCCAAATATATACAAATTTGACGGTCAAAGACAGCCAAATATGGTCATTTTTCTTGTAGTGGCACTAAAACTTGCTATTGCCTGCTCTCTTTTAATTTGCCTTGAATGCGTTAAATGCCTTCCTCCAAAAGCTAGGAAGATAGCTTTATATAGTATTTGACATCAATTACAGTCCTTATCATGATCCTGTAGAATCTCAATAAAACTCATAAAGAAAGTTTAGATAACAATCAAACATTATAGGAAGTGATAATATAACTAGAATATTTAAATAATATCATAATCTAATAAAAAATAATTAATACAAATATAAAACTTCCTATTCAATTAGGATACTAAATCTAAACTTATCCTATTCTAGTTACAATTCTCCCAATACAAAATATCTATATAAAATAAATGAGATTAGCAAAATATCCACATTTAATGTTTTTATCACATGATAACAAATTAAATTACTCATGTGCCACGCGTGGAACCAACAACTCCCCATTTGACATCTTGTGATGAAAACATCTAAATGTTTAAAAAAAATGCATGAGTGCTAAAATTAAAACACAGAAACAAAGACTATAATGACAACCTATAAAAAACAAAGAAACAACTAAATAACACCGAAAACATCTATACTTCTCCCCCTTGTTTTCTAAACAAGTGCCAAAGTATAAAAGAAATCAAAATAACAAACAAAAAACTTTCCTTATCTAAATGTTCACCTCTTCAATTTGTGCATAAATGTGAAACTAAAAATTTTAAAAACCAATAAACTAATTAAATCAAGTATTTCTGCAACTAAACAAACTCCTCCTCATATCAATTTCATTGAACCAGTACTTTTGACATGTCAAAATACACTTAAGAGAATCAAACTGAGTCAAACATAGAGCACTAATCGTAAATTGTACAAACCATAACTGAAAACAGTCAAAATTCACATAACAGAAATATCTGGACATCATATAATCTTTTTATAACCAAACATGTATCAAAGTTGTTGATAAATATCAAACATAAATAATTTTTCATTATTGTATCACTTAATCCAATTGAGTGGTCAACCTGAGTATGCTTCTTACACACACAAAAGTTAATCTCAATATGAATTCTCTCAAAGAATATAGTAGCTTTCACACATGTATAGAGGTAGCACCTTTCCATTTGAGTAGATGACCTCAACATATTTCCAGGATATATTAAAGTTACTCTCAATACATCATATATTTATAGCCCTCTCTATATTTGTCATGATATTACCAGCAAAATTATACCAATAAAACAGCTCAAGCATGCTTTAATTATAAATAGACTAATGATGCTTAGATATAAGCAATATAACAAAACACTGTTATAATTTAAGTCACTAATAAGTGCCAATGTCCTTTCTCAATTTTTCAAATCTCAATGCATCTTAGTACTTATATGAACAAGTTAACTAGATGACTCTCAAATGAAACATGTTCAATACAAATAATCTTTGATTCAATAAGTTTCGAAACAACACTTGTTGTCATCACTTGTCTAACTGAAATTTTCCAAATACTTTTTATTTCCTGTCACATATTTAGAACAACCACAATCATCATTAGAAAAACATTAAGTGCAGCAACTTTGTAATGAGTTCCATGTTTCTTTACCAAAATCTGTAATGTCTTATGTGATTGTCTAAACTGACTTGCCTTTTTCTTTAAAAAATTTTGCAATTTATAGCACCTGGGTCTAATGTGACCTTTAACACCACAAAAATAGCAAGTAGGAACAAAGTTTCTTACCTTTTCTGGATTTGAAATGAAAGAATTCATTGGGGAAGCAAAATCAGTCATATCTTTAAAGATTGAGCTAGAAGTGTTACCGGAATTTGAAGCTTTAACAAACACTGTTTTTGATGTTAAAGTGTTATTCTTTTCATCAGATCCCAGACCATGTTTGATGGAGTTATCATGGCCTAAACTCAGTACATGATCAAGCTTTGCCGAGCCTATCTTGAGTTAATTAATGCATTTGTTTGCCTCATCCAATTCTGTAGTAATTTTCTAGATACATTCTATTTTGTATATCTCAGCAGCTTCCGATTTTTTTATATTTTCATCTGAAGATGCTATTTCACTCTGTAACAATTCTTGTTCATTTTGAAGAGTTTTGATTTACACTTTTTGGATCTCCCACATCTCATTGAGTGCATTATACACATATTGAAGTTCTCTATAGTATTCAGCATTTGATTCATCATTGTTTGATCTGTTCTATTCTGTTACGTTAGACACAACAGTTTGCTCTTTATCTGAAACAGATCCATTGAAGGCTAAAAAATTGTTGGAGTATTCTTCATCTGTTTCTGAGTCATCATCACTCCATATTACACACAAGCTCCGTCCCTTCTTGTAATTAGGACATTCAGATTGAATATGCCCAAATCCCTTGCATTCATCACACTGAATTTGACCTTTGCTCTCACTCTTCTCCTGATTTTTCTTTGTAGGCTTTTTAAGAAAGTTTTTAGCATCAAAGTTCTTTGAATTTTTCTTTTCGAGATTTTTCTTCATATATTTGACAAAATTCTTTTCAAATGAGCAAGTTCATCATCATAATCATTAAGATTTCTGTCATGTTTTTCTCCTTTTTCTGAAGAAGTAACAAAGGCAACAATCTTTTCCCTCCTTTACTTTAAACTCATCTCATATACTTGAAGAGACCCAATCAACTCATCAACTCACAATGATTTCACATTATTGCTTTCTCTGATAGTTGTGACCTTAGACTGTAATTTTTTTGATAAAGATCTAAGTATCTTGCCAATAATTTTAGCCTCAGTATATTCCTTACCAAGCATATAAGCAAAGTTAGTAATTTCATAGAGTCTAGTATGACAATCACTAATGGTTTCTTCTTCATGCATAACCAAGTTCTCAAATTTGGAAGTCAAAGTAAGCAACTTAGATTCATTAACCTTTTGAGTATCTTCATTCTTTACCTCAAGAATACCCTAAGCTTCTTTTGTAGTGGTGCACTTTGAAATCAATCCAAACTGTTGAAGGCTAACAACATTAAAAATAGCATTGATGCCTTTGGAATTTCATCCAGCTAATCGATATTTAGCTTCACTCCTCTCATTCTATGGTTTTTCAATCTGCTGCCCAACTTCATTGGTTTTTGTAGGGGGCATCCAGCCATGCACAATGCTTGTCCACACTCTCTCATCAATTGATTTGATAAAAGCTCTCATCTTGACTTTCCAAAAAGCCTAGTTTGCATCTTCAAGTAAAGGTGGCTGAGTGACCGATCATTCTGTCCGAAATCCTTCCATACCTTCAAAAAAAATCTGGTCTACACTAGTATGTCAGTGTACCTGCTCTGATACCAATTGAAAGTTTTTGCAGTGTATGGTAGTTACAAATAATATAACTAAAAATGCTAACGTAAATCGGGACATAATTTTTACGTGGTTCGGTTATAACTAACCTACATCCACGGGCAACAAGAGTTACAATCCACTATATTGTATGTGTTTGCACGCAACTTAGGACTCTTTACAGTGATAGACAGCCGCTCACTCACTGGCCTAATCTATGTAAACTTAATCAATCTCGATCACAATCATAGTCCTTCACACACTCTTCTGATGCTGCTCTTTTTCTGTCACAGATATCTTAACTAAACACAATTAAGAATAACATAACACCCGTAACTACTACAAACACATATGATTACTCAACTCCCTTAAGCTCACATGATCTATAACAATTAACCAAAGTCTAAAGCCTTCCAGAAGACATAAAAAACAAATAAAAGACACACTCATGCTTGCTCTTGCTTGCTCTCTCTCAATTTGTCTCAAATGCATTAAATGCCTTCCTCTAAAAGCTAGGAAGATAGCTTTATATAGTATTTGATATCAATTGCAATCCATATCATGATATTTTAGAATCTCGATAAAACTCATTTGGAAAGTTTAGGTAACAATCAAACATTATAGAAAGTGATAATATACTCTCCTAAGTAAACTAGAATACTTAAATAATATCCTAATCTAATAAGAGATCATTAATGCAAATATAAAACTTCCTATTCAACTAGGATACTAAATCCAAACTTATCATAGTCTTGTTATAATTCTCCTAATACAAAATATCTATACAAAATAAATGACATTAGTAAAATATCCACATTTAATGTTTTTATCATATAATGACATTAAATTACTCATGTATAATGCACATGTCACACATGCCATGCGTGGAACCAACAAATATTGTCATATTTAAAAATTTTAAATTTAGATCCCTTTATCCTCATATCACTTTTTATATTTCTTTTGATATAATCTCATAAATCAAAGGGGGCTTTTCTTTTGGGTGGTTATGGGGTGGGTGCGTTGACTGTGAATGTGACAAATGCAAAATGATTTGGAAGGATAATAGTAGACTAACAAATTCTATACGATCCATTAACACGACACGAGTATACACAATAGAAATGTGTTTTAGATATAATATTTTCGATTGAGTTGTTGATGTGTTAACACAATAAAACCCATTTGATATTGGATCGTTTTTAAGTTTATCCGATAAAAAAAATATTTCACCTGTTTAACCCGTTGATATTAAGGATAATTTAGTAAATTTATTTATAATGCATTAAAAACTTTTACAAAAATATAACAAATTATTACAAATTCTAATTTATAACTATGTTTAATCTAATTAAAATCATTATAATACAATTACTTGATGATTAAGAGAAGGTATTAACTTATCATAATTATTTTATGTTTCTAATGTTATGTTACTTTTCAGTTAATAAATTCTAAAGTTATAATGTTTTTTTAGGAGTTTACAAGTATAATATTTTGATGGAGAATACAAGGAAGAAACTTAGAGAATATCTTATTTCATCTTTAAAATTCGTTCAATAACTGGATGTTTTTAATTGTTTATCTTATATATGATTTAAATGGACCTTTGAATGTACGAAAGTGTTTTCTTATTATATTAAATTTGGATATTTCAATAGATTTCAAAATATTTGTTAGATATTAAATTTATAAACTGTTAGTTATGTCTTATGTTTAGAATTCATACAATCGTGTTATACATATTGTTATTTAACTTGAAAAAAAACAAAGAGTCAAATGGGTTAGATTCGAATAACAAGATAAGTTGACAGTCGGATTGGAGTTCTAAGATTTAGACCCAATAAATTAACGGATCAAATTTGGATTAACATAATTTAATATGACATGAATACGAAACAAAATGACACTATTCTAGCATAACCCATTGCTAGGTCTAGATAAAAGATCGACAAAGGGAAGGAATAAGGATAGTAATGGAGAAGAAATCCGAAATGTATCTAATATCAAATAAATTTTTATTACTAATTTGAGTAATTTATTAGTAGGTAATCAGAGGGGTTGAAATAGTATCACTCAAATTCAAAAGCTTAATATAATCTTTGGGTTTCAATGTTGATGGCAGTAACTAATGAAAAGGTAAAATTATTTTTGAGGTTTTACAAAGGAGTTGCGACGGAGACAAGTTAAGGGCTCTTGGACACCACCTCACAATGAAAAGAGATGATATATATATATATAGGGTCAAAGACCTTTATCACGAGGGACGGTGTAAAGGTCCCTTTAAGCCACTTGAGTCTAGTCAAGGTCTTTGACCCGCCATGCATGAGATGAAAATATCCATTATCAAAATTTGGGTTGAAGTTATATGCATGTTGATCCCTTTAAAGGTCACTTTGAGAATGAAATGGATTAGAATAAATTTTTAATTATGGTTGGACCGAAATATAAATAACATTGTCTATATTTTGTATAGTATGGGACTAGATTAAATTATTGTTATTTTTAATATAATAAACATAATTAGATTAAAAATAATATCATATTTAAATTTAGAATATTAAATACTTTTTTACCCAAATATATTAATAATAATTAGAATTTTTAACTCTAATTACAAAAACATTTTCCTGATGATAATTTCTATTGTTTGGTTACAATCTTTATCATGAATAATAAATACAGCCCCGTTAACCAAAAAAAAAATTATAATCATGGATCAAGATTAGTAACCATGTTTTCTTGATTGATACAATAGCTTATCAATATTTGAACACCATTAGCTATTTCATATTTATTAAAGATGTTAGAAAATACATGTATTATATAAAAAGATAAAAGTAAAATAACAACTTAAATTAACTTTAAATTAAAACTACCAAACGAATACTTGTTTAGCAACAAGAATTATTCGTCGAGGCCTGTGTTTCACAGTGTCCTTAAAATAGATTCACCCCTTCCACTGGGTACTTGAGGATTAGAACGAGGACGGATACAATGATGTTGAGCAACGGGAGAAGCACAACACTTTTGCTCAGGCAAATAGGAAATCCTCCAAACTCTATCATGAACTCTAGGACTAGAAGCTAAAACTGGAGAAAGCAAGAGAGAAAGAAAAGGCTATTTGGAATACTAACTTTTTGGTATGTAGAACAAATGAGGGAGAACCTCCTAATATAGGCTGAGGCATTTGTTACTTAAACTAAGGAATTTGAAACATCAATTCTTATTCAATTCAAAATCAACTTGTAACCACATTGTTCATCCAATACATGGGAATTTGAAACCTCAAGTTTTATTCAATTCAACATAAATTTGAGTTATAAATCAATTTCCATTCACAATTTTTCTAACAAAAGAAACCCTATGTAGTAGTTGATTGTTCTACCCATTTGTTTTCCCAACTCAGTATGATACCTTGTGAGTGTTTGGCACATAAAGATTGTTCGAGCCCATAACTATTCTGCTAATAAAAACAATAAGATCAATAAAATATTTGTTAAAAATAAAATAAATAAAATGAGCTAGTATTACCACTACATGTATTTACATTTGTTGAACATTTTCTCCTTAACTCGATTTCCTATCAAAGAGTTTAAGCACAAAAAACATATCATTTCCTTAATTGGTTCGATTATATCCTTACAAACATTCATAATTGTTAATACCTATTTTTCAAGCTCATCCAAATGGGGTTTAATTCCATATAAAAGAAAGGGAGGGAGATGTAGAGAGAGGAAATGAGAGAATCAATAGAAGAAATTTAGGGAGAAATAGAGTGAAATTTGAAAAAGAAAATAATATTTTTACTGAAAGATCAAAAATCAATAATAACCAAGTCTGAAAATAACATAACTAAAGTCTCATATTTATAGGACCTTAAAATATAGTTCTACAAGGAAATAAAATCCCATTAGAAAATAGAATCATAATCCTAGTTTAACTAAAAAATAAAATCTCATTAGGAAATAAAATCTCAATCACAGTTTAACTAGAATATACCAAAAATAAATACTATAAAATATAGGAAACTATTAATTAGGAAAGCAGCCTAATTAGGAGATCTCCTAATTTAAGAAGCCAAAATCCCTAATAATAGTCCAAATTCCTAATTTATTAAAATCCCTAAAATCAAATTGAAATCCTTAACTTTTATTCCTAATTATAATCTAATGGGTCCTACATCATTGTCTCATCTAAATCACAACCCATGATTGGCACTTTTAAAATAAAATTACCTAAAATATTTATCATTGTTGCCTTATTAAATATGGCTTATTGTATGGCTCTCAGAGATGTCATGCATCTAGGTTAGTTTGTGTTTGATATGCATTGCCTAAACTATCAAGTGTTTTATGACTTCAAAACCTATGGCTTATTGTTTTTAGAGTCGATCCATCAACTTATAGGATTGTTATTGACCTTTTCAAGCGTTACAAGCCCTCTTAACTTGAGGAACCCTACTCCTCATCAATTGGTATCAGAGCTTAACATCGATTCTACAAACCATCTCAAATCTTCCATAAACCTTAAACAAGTCACTATTCATATTGGATTCACTGTTCACAAACAAGCACTATTCATACTAGAGTTACTGTTCATCTCAGAATTACTTTTCACCACTGGAGTTACTGTTTACCAGCCGTCTATCAACCCCTAGGACATTTTCAGGTGATCATCTAACCAACGTTGAAGGCATATAATTCGGTTTGGGAATATTCTCATATACGTCTTTTAAATTGATGAAAAACCCAATTTCATTCCAAACTGAAACCCTGACACATCTGAAACCTCAATTCAACAACCTGAAACACCCTAGCTAACTACCATGATACAAACCTCAGAAAATAGGACAAACACTATAATAGATGCCTTGGAAGAGTGGATGTATGCTAGGTTAGATGCCATAAAGATAGAAATACTACAAGCCATAAAAGCCTTACAAGCTTCCTCTCTAACAAATCAAGACCCTAAAATAGAGTCATCTACCACCATAGAAACCAAGATGAAAAAGGAATTTTGGGTGCAACTCCTCAGAGTAAAGAACATGAGGAAACTCTTATAGGTGAAAATAGTGTTCCTCAGAGTAGTGAAGAGGGTAGTCGTAAACATGCTAAGCATGGAGATAAGAATTTAAAAGATGTATATGAGAATATCACTAAGCATATGAAACAAAATATCCCTGAATTTGATGGTAGGATAGATCCTAATGCATTCTTAGATTGGGTAGCTGTTATAGAGGATTATTTTGGGTGGTTTAATATGTCGAATGAGTTATGAATTCGTCTTGGGATGACATGAAGTCTAGGTTACGTAAAAAGTATATGCCTCCTGCTTACAAAACCCCTTTGCTTTCATGAATGTTTAATCTTAAACAAGGGTCTTTGAGTGTTACTGATTGCCTACATAAGTTCAATGATCTTTTAGTTAGGAGTAGGATTTTCAAAGAGGATGACATCACTAGGTCTAGGTTTATCCATGGGATTCCCTTTGATATCCAACGACTAGTTAATTTGCATGTCCCAAAAACTTTAGATGAAGCATACCACAAAGCCACAGATGTAGAACATTTTCTTCAATATCCTAACACGAGGCAAAACCCCACAAAAACACTTCCATCAATATCTTTTGAGAACTCAAACACTTTTTCCCAACCCAAGACTTCTCAAACAAACATAAATAGGGAAAGGTCATTTACCAATTCCAGTTCTTATCCTAGTAATTCTCAAATTGTGTGTCACCATTGTCATACTAAAGGTCACATTGCTTCTCGTTGTCCCCATCACACTTTAGTGCTAAAGGAAATAGATGAACCACCTATAGGAGAGGTTCTTGGACCTTTAGAAGCTACTGATGAAGATTTGAGATTAGATGATGATGTACCTCAAGTTAATGTTCTAAGAAAGATCTTAGCTATGCCCCAAGGTGAAGATTGGAGACGTAAAAATATTTTCCATACTTTCACTCCTTGTAAGGGAAGGTTTTGTAAATTGTTGTTGATAGCAGAAGTGCTATGAATGTGGTTTCTAAATTCGCGATTTTCAGGCTACAACTTACAACCGAACCTCACCCACATCCTTTTAAGTTAGCTTGGATTGATAAAACTTATTTGGATGTCACTGAAAGGTGCTTAGTTCCTCTAATATTTTAGTCTTATCATGCCAACATATATTGTGATGTTATTCCTATGGATGTAGGTCATATTCTTCTTGGACGACCTTGGCTTTATGACATGAATGTTACTAGCCGTAGGAGAGATAGCACCTATACATTTTCTCATAATGGTACAACCATCACTTTAAAGCTTGTTAAGCCCACTACTTAAATGTCAAGCAACCATCGCTCTTCAACTTTGCTTCTTCAACCTATGCCCATCCCTAGGCTTAAATTACATGCTTCTTTACTTTATGTGCCTATGGAATCAACTTTTAGTTCAATGGTTAAAAGAGGAAGATTTGTGTGCTTACCAAGGCCATTTCAAGCCTCAAATGCTTTCTTGTCTCATGCTTGCAGGGCCTATGATGCTGTCCAAGTTCTTGAAGACTTTATGCTATGTTCATGAAATACTTGGACATTTCCTTGTTCATCTGGCATAGCCACCGAGTGTGCTTTGATGGAGTTTTTTTTCTAGCTAACTCGTCACGAGTCGAGTTTTTTCAAGAAGGAGAGAATAGTTGAGTTTTTTTTTTTTCAAGATGGAGAGAATTGATGTAGGACCCATTAGATTATAATTAGGAATAAAGTTAGAGATTTCAATTTGATTTTAAGGATTTTGACTCTCTAAATTAGGAGATCTCCTAATCAGGTTGCTTTCCTAATTAATAGTTTCCTATATTTCATAGTATTAATTTTTGGTATTTTCTAGTTAAACTAAGATTAGGATCTATTTCCTAATGAGATTTTATTTTCTAGTTAAACTAATATTAGGATTCTGTTTCCTAATGGGATTTTATTTCCTAATATAACTATGTTTTAAAGTCTTATAAATAGGAGCCTTTAGTTTTGTTATTTTCAGACTTTGTTATTATTAATTTTTAATCTTTTAGTAAAAATATTATTTTCCCTCTCAAATTTCATTCTGTTTCTACTCCAAATTTCTTCTATTGATTCTCTCATTTTCTCTGTCTACATCTCCCTCCCTTTCTTTTAACTTGAAAAACCCCATTCCTCATTAGATAAAGTCCCTTAAATTCAAAATGTCGTTTTAGGTCGAGGGCTTTAGGAATACCTTACCATGTTTAAGGCGTTAACTGGTGCTATTGCTCACCACCATTCGACTAAAGAAACCCATTTTCAATTATAACACATTTAAGATTTAAAAAGAAAATTATTTGTTGATGATACCCTATCTAATTTTAATATAATCCTTCACATATTTAATATTTGTTGACCCAGGTATGGAAACCCAAGAGGGGGGGTGAATTGGGCTTTTATTTATAAAAACGGATTTAGAAAACTTTTCTTGAAAGATCAAAATTATTTAACTCTTTCTTTGAGAATAAAGGTGAAGAAGATGAAAATTGAATGCAATCAAGAGAATAGAAATAAAGAACAATCACAAGTGCAAGTTAATGTAAAGAGATAGGGATAGAGAGAGCGCAAACTCAATTTACGTGGTTCGGCAAACCTTGCCTACGTCCACGGGCTCCTAGCTCCACGAGCTAAGCTTTCCACTAAGTTGTGGAAATCTTTACAACTTGCTTGATGAACAAACTCACCAAGACTTTTTTCTTCAACTCTTGATAACACCACACCAAGAGTTCTTCTTGATGAACAACCTCACCAAGGCAACTTCTTTCAACCCTTGATAACACCACACCAAGAGTTCTTATTGATGAACAACCTCACCAACTGGTGCTATTGCTCACCACCATTCAACTAAAGAAACCCATTTTCAATTATAACACATTTAAGATTTAAAAAGAAAATTATTTGTTGATGATACCCTATCTAATTTTAATATAATCCTTCACATATTTAATATTTGTTGACCCAGGTATGGAAACCCAAGAGGGGGGGTGAATTGGGCTTTTATTTATAAAAACGGATTTAGAAAACTTTTCTTGAAAGATCAAAATTATTTAACTCTTTCTTTGAGAATAAAGGTGAAGAAGATGAAGATAGAATGCAATCAAGAGAATATCAATAAAGAACAATCACAAGTGCAAGTAAATGTAAAGAGATAGGGATAGAGAGAGTGCAAACTCAATTTACGTGGTTCGGCAAACCTTGCCTACGTCAACGTGCTCCTAGCTCCACGAGCTAAGCTTTCCACTAAGTTGTAGAAATCTTTACAACTTGCTTGATGAACAACCTCATCAAGACTTTTTCTTCAACTCTTGATAACACCACACCAAGAGTTCTTCTTGATGAACAACCTCACCAAGGCAACTTCCTTCAACTCTTGATAACACCACACAAGAGTTCTTCTTGATGAACAACCTCACCAAGGCAACTTCCTTCAACTCTTGATAACACCACACCAAGAGTTCTTCTTGATGAACAACATCACCAAGGCAACTTCCTTCAACTCTTGATAACACCACACCAAGAGTTCTTCTTGATGAACAACCTCACCAAGGAAAGAGTTCTCTCAAGGATAACTTTTATCTTTTACAAGAAGATCTCACTCTCACCACAATACAAGAACAAAGAAAATTCTTACAACAAAAGTACAACTCTCTTTAAATAGTAGATAAAGAATATAAAAGCTCTCTAGACTTGATATTTCTCTTGTTTTATGCTTGATAGATGCTTCTCTTTTCTTCTTGTCTTCCTGAATGCATGGGAGAAGGGCTCCTTTTATAGGCAAATGAGATGAACTTGAACAAGTGAAGACACCAACTCCAAATTTTCTGCCCACCATAAAAACCATAATGTTGTCTGCCATTTTTGTCAATGTTTCGCTTGAAATTTGAAAATCTTAAAAACATAAAAGATTTGTACGTTTGAATAAGCTTTCCAACGCATCAAGAATCAAGTCATTTCGATATCTGTAACTCAAGATATGGCCAAAACACCATTCGGTGCTCATGTGACTTGATTTTTCTTTCTTGTGTCAGTCTACCAAATTGAATGATAATTCTGTCAGCCTTCCGTTTGAAATTTGAATTTATTCAAAACATAAAAGATCTGCATATTTTAATAAGCTTTCCAAACCATTAAGAATCAAAGCATTTGGATAACTCTATCTTAAGATATGGCCAAAACACCATTCGGTGCTCATGTGAGTTGATTTTTCTTCTCTGTGTCAGTCCACCGAATTGTATGTCAATTCTGCCGGTCTTCTGTTTGAAATTTGAATTTTTTCAAAACATATGAAATGTTGTTCATTAAGTCATCTTTCCAATGCCATACGAATCAAGTCATTTTGATTTTTCTAGCTCAAGATATGTCTAAAGGAGTATTTAGTGCTCATGTCAGCTGCTTCCATTTGTCTTTCAACTTGCATGATGATTTGGACAACCTTGCACTTGAAATTTGAATTTCATTAAAACATATGAAATGTTATAAATTGAGTAGGCTTTCCAAAGGATCAAGAATCACATCATTTGGATATTTGAAGAGATATATATGACCAATTGATTGAATATTGCTCATATGTCACATTCCTTGAGTCAATCCTTGTTCTTAAGCTTTGGTGCCTTTAACATGTAGTCTTCTCCTTAGCTTCAACACTTCATTTTAATAAGCCTCTTCTTGATTTTAAAATTATTCAATGATCTTACTCTTGCACATAAATAAACATGTTAGTAAATCTCAATTAATCAATGTGTATTGTTATCATCAAAATTATCATGTAGCCTTAGGGTTAACAATCTCCCCCTTTTTGATGATGACAAACCATTGATTGCTTTCAAATAATATCTAAAATAAAGAATGAAAATAAAATTAAGAATAAACAAAAAAAATGGCACTTGTTATGAATATAAGCAATCCAACTATTTCTCCCCCTTTTGTTATCATCAAAAAGATGTAATCAAATTAACTACTCCCCTTAAATATATTCTCCCCCTTAACATATGCTACCATTCAAAGATTATCATATTAAAGCAAAATTAAGACATATCCAATATGCCTAATTCTCTTCTAATTATGCAAAATCTATCTTGACTACGGGGTTTAGTCATATTTGGGTCTAGAGACTAATTCCCAAACTAGATTTCTCTCAAATTGATTCAATTCTTCTTGCATAGCCAAAATCCAACTTTCGTCATTTTCGGCTTCTTTAAAAGATTTTGGTTCAAATTGAGAGACAAAAGCAAAATGATTACAAAAATTCTTAAAAGAATATCTAGTTTTCATACCTTGTGATGGTTCACCAATAATGAGATCTTTAGGGTGAGCTTTTGCATACCTCTATTCCTTTGGTAATTCTTGGGAAGAATCATTTACTTCCACAAGCTTTTCTTGTTGAAGTTGTAATTCATCTTGGCTCTTTTCATCAAGTCTTGATTCCTTGATTTGTCTTTCTACCTCAACAATATCATCTTCTAAATTCTTTAAAGAAATAACATTAGTTTCATCAAATTCAACATGCATAGATTCTTCAATAGTAAGAGTCTTTTTGTTAAAAACTCTATATGCCTTACTATGGTTGGAGTAGCCAACAAAAAATTCCAACATCGGCTTTTGCATCAAATTTTCCAAGGTTATCCTTAGTGTTTAAAATAAAACATTTACATCCAAAAACTTTAAAAAAATCTAATGTTGGGTTTTCTTCCTTTCCAAAGTTCATAAGGAGTTTTCTTTATTAAAGCTCTAATATGGACTATATTGATTATAAAGCATGCAGTATTAACGACTTTGGCCCAAAAATATTTTGGCAAATTATTTTCAAGTAACATGGTCCTAGCTATTTCTTGGATAGTCCTATTTTTCCTCTCAACAACACCATTTTGTTGTGGAGTTCTAGGTGTGGAAAAATTATGTTAAAAACCATTTCATCACAAAGATTTTCAAATGCAACATTGTCTACTTCACCACCATGATCACTCCTAATGGACACAGTAGAATACCCTTTTTGATTTTGGACTCTTTTTGCAAATTTCGAAAAAGCTTGTGTGGCCTCATTTTTAGTTTTCAAGAATAATACCCAAGTGAATCTTGAATAATCATCTACAATAACAAAAACATAATACTTTCCACCAAGGTTTTGAGTTCTTGATGGTCCAAACAAATCCAAATGAAGTAATTGTAGAGGTTTATTTGTTAAAATAAATTTCTTTTGTTTAAAAGAAGTTCTCACTTGTTTTCCAAATTGACAAGCATCACAAATCTTATCCTTTTAAAATTTTATTTTTGGAAGACCATCAACTAAATCATTTTTAGAAATTTTTGAAATTGTGTCCATGCTAGCATGACCTAATCTTCTATGCCATAACCAAGCATCATGATTAACAATGAAACAATTTTTCACATGATCATCAATATCAATTGTATAAATATTACCACATCTATTACCAATAATAATATCTTATTGTTACTAATATCCTTAATGACACATTTATTAGGCTCAAAAGCAACAAAATATCCCTTATCACACAATTGACTAATGCTAATCAAAACATGTTTCAAACCATTACCAAGCAAAACATTTTCAATAATAGGTGAAGAAGGGTTACCAATATCACCATGTCTGATTACCCTTCCTTTGGCATTATCATCGAAGGTCACATATCCTCCTTTTTTCATGATTAATCTTGAGAACTTGGAGGCATCTCCGGTCATATGCCTTGAGCATCCACTATCTAAGTACCACTTGTGTTTGCCACTCCTTTGTCTCTACAATCAACATTCAAGGAGTAACTCTTTGGTACCCAAAAGTTCTTGGGTCCTTGGGGGTTAGTTATGGTACTTTTTTGGAACCCATATTTGTTTCAAATTAGGATTTCCCTTAATATAGCAAGAATGCACTTTGTGTCCTTTTCTTCCACATTAAGTACATGAATGATTAGGATTATTCCTAGAAGATGCATGAGCAAAATAATTTTTAAAATACTTTTGATTTTTATGAGTTTTATATCCTAAACCTCTTTTATCAAAAACACACCTTTGGTTTTGTAACATAGAATTCAAATTTTTTGTGCTTTCTGTAAAACTATCAACAATATTTCTTAAGTCATTATTTTCCTTTTTCAAAATAACATTTTCTTTCTCTAATTTATCAAAATCCTTTTGTTTTAAAATCTCAGTTTCAGTTTTTAAAAAATGCATTTGACTTTCCAAACTTTCGAAATCTTTTTGCTTTAAAATTTCATTTTCATTTTCTAAAGCTTCATTTATTTCCACCAACTCTTCTAATTGAGATAACATGAATGATTTTTGCACACTTCTTTTTGGAAGCATTGATTTTTTTGATTTTGTTTATCAACTTGCACATGTAAAAATTTTGGGAATGCGTGCTTTAAAGTCAATTCATCCATATGAAAGCATTATGATCATAGTTTAGAATACTTACCTCATCTTCACTTAAAGCCTGAAGCACATGTTTGCCACTTCACTATCTTCTTCTATCAACATTCTTCCCTATCCGATGCATTCATGAGTTTATGAGAGAAGCTCCATAAGTTTCTTCTAATGGTAGTTGTTGCGTTGAGGTACCTTTGCGTTCTTGAATTGTCTGTCACACCGGTTTGGCTCCCAAGATTTTGGTAGACACGCTAAGAATCTTTTCTCCCGATTTCAACATTAGAATATATTTACCACGGATTTCAAACTATTAATAATATCCGTAAATCTAGTAAACTTTTCAGAAATTGATTCATCCGATTTCATCTTAAAAAGCTCATAACTATGAACTAGCATACTAATTTTGGATTCTTTAACTTGACTATTTCCTTCATGAGTTACTTCAAGTGTGTGCCATATTTTTTGTGCCGTAGAACAAGTAGGATTATTCTATTAAACTCATTTCTTCTAGAGCACAATACAACACATTCCATACTTTACATTCCAATTCCATTCTTCTTTTTATCATCTTCATAAACTCTAATCTTGAATATTAGTCTTTTTTTTTTTCACTTTAAGCCTGCATTCCCCATTTTCAATTTTGGTAGGAACAAAAGGTCCTTCCAAAACAATAGACCACAAATCATAATCAAGAGATTTCAAGAAAATACTCATTCTAGTTTTCCAATAAGAGTAATCACTTCCATTAAAAAATAGATGTCTAGAGATAGAAAGCCCCTCAACATATGAAGTTGGATTAAAAGTTGTCATAGCTCAAAATCGGTTAAGATTTAAAAAAAAAAAGAGCAACCTTGCTCTTATACCACTTGTTGACCCAGGTATGGCAACCCAAGAGGGGGGGTGAATTGGGTTTTTATTTATCAAAACGGATTTAGAAAACTTTTCTTGAAATATCAAAATTAGTTCACTCTTTCTTTGAAAATAAAGGTGAAGAAGATGAAATTAGAATTTATCAAAGATGCAATCAAAAGAATAATAATGATGAACAATCAAAAGTGCAAGTAAATGTAAAAAGCATAGGGATAGAGAGAGTGCAAACTCAATTTACGTGGTTCGGCAAACCTTGCCTACGTCCACGGGCTCCTAGCTCCACGAGCTAAGCTTTCCAATAAGTTGTAGAAATCTTTACAACTTGCTTGATGAACAACCTCACCAAGACTTTTTCCTTCAACTCTTGATAGCACCACACCAAGAGTTCTTCTTGATGAACAACCTCACCAAGGCAACTTTCTTCAACCCTTGATAACACCACACCAAGAGTTCTTCTTGATGAACAACTTCACCAAGGCAACTTTCTTCAACCCTTGATAACACCACACCAAGAGTTCTTCTTCATGAACAACCTCACCAAGGCAACTTTCTTCAACTCTTGATAATATCACACCAAGAGTTCACTCAAGGATAACTTTTTATCCTTTACAAGAAGATCTCACTCTCACCACAATACAAGAACAAGGATAAATTTTACAACAAAAGTACAACTCTCTACAAAAAGTAGATAAAGAATATAAAAGCTCTCTAGACTTGACATTTCTCTTGTTTTTTACTTGATAGATGCTTCTCTTGCTCTTCTTGTCTTGTGTTGTTGAATGCATGGGAGAAGGGCTCCTTTTATAGGAAAATGGGAAGAACTTAATCAAGTGAAGACACTAACTCCAAATTTTCTGCCCACCATAAAAATCAAAATCTTGTCTGCCATTTTTGTCAATGTTCTGTTTGAAATTTGAAAATCATCAAAACATAAAAGATCTGGAAAATTGAATAAGCTTTCCAACGCATGAAGACCCAAGTCATTTGGATATTGCTAGCTCAAGATATGGCCAAAACACCATTCGGTACGCATGTGACTTGATTTTTCTTCCATGTGTCAGTCCACCGATTTTCATGTGTATTATGTCAACCTTCTGTCTGAAATTTGAATTTCTTCAAATAATATGAAATCTTCTCCATTGAATCATCTTTCCAATTCCGTAAGAATCAAGTCATTCAGATATCTCTAACTCAGGATATGGATAAAATATCATTTGGTACTCAAATGAGTTGATTTTTCTTCTCTGTGTCAGTCCACCGAATTGCATATCAATTATGAAATGTGCATCATTAAGTCCTCTTTCCAATGCCATAAGAATCAAGTCATTTTGATTTTTCTAGCTCAAGATATGTCCAAAAGAGTATTTGGTGCTCATGTCAACTGCTTCCATTTGTCTTTCAACTTGCATGATGATTTGGACAACCTTACACTTGAAATTTGAATTTCTTTAAAACATCTGAAATGTTATAAATTGAGTAAGCTTTCCAAGTGCTCAAGAATCACGTTATTTGGACATTTGTAGAGAAATATATGACAATTGATTGAACATTGCTCATGTGTCACATTCCTTGAATCAAACCTTGTTCTTAAACTTTGGTGCCTCTAACATGTAGTCTTCTCCTTAGCTTCAACACTTCATTTTAATAAGCCTCTTCTTGATTTTACAAATATTTCATTGAATCTTATTCTTACACATAAGTAAACATATTAGTAACACCTTATGAATCAATGTGTATTGTTATCATCAAAATTATCATGTAGCCTTAGGGCTAACAATCTGGACTCAAATTGTGCTGGGCAAACAATTCGAGAACCTTCTGCCTAGCTTTCTCTTGCCAATCAGTGTGAATTGCTGGAAGAGAATAGACCAAGAGAGCAAGCTTGCGACCGTTTCATGTTCAACAGCGTAAAATGTCTTACATTCATCTATCAAATCATCTAGAGATATTCTCTAATTCTTGTCCTTGCTTTGATAAGCTAACACGACCTACCTCTAGCTATACAGGCAAATCGTGCATAAAACTATGAACTAGTGACTGTTTCGTAATTCTTGTTTTTTTCATGAAACAAACTTGATATAAATCTCATTACAACCGCAAATATAATTTTTACAATAATGTAACTATTATAGCCTTAACACATCCTTGCACTATCGCATGGCTGGGCCTCTATACTTTCTGACTATATCACATTTTGCTTTCGTCTAGGGGGGGGGGGTGGAATTTTAAAAAGAAAGAAAAATAAAACAAAGAAGTGAGTATAAAACTTAGTGAGTTGGGATAAGGATATATATATTTGTAAATAAATCTAAAAAAATTTATGTTATTATAAAATATATCTTTGCTCTATAATAAAAAAATTCAATCTTCAATCATATAATAAAAATTCTCTTGATGATCATGCTAAAACATTTATTCAGCTATTATTTGCAACAAAATGCATAACTTTCTGTACAAATCTTCTTTTAAACAAAAACTTATATAACTCATGAGAAAAGTTATGCTTTAGTTTTCATAAAACTACAAAATAATGAAGCTACTGCGAGTACATAAACTATCATAGTAAAATTCTTTCTAAAAATTTTGTATAAATTTTATACAAATTTGCTAAGTATCTTTCTTTTTTGAATACTGTTCTTTTCTTAATTGATATAAATATTTAAAACTCGTACTGATATAATAAATAGGTACCCTTAAAATTGTCTGATCCTACCTGGCGGAATCTAACATTGCACAGGCAGAGCTATCTAAATCTCCTCATACCTGGTAAGGTCTACATCATGTAGGCAGAGCTATCTATACCTGGCGAGATCTAACATCGTACAGGTCTGCAATACTAGTCATACGCAAACGTAGAGCTGCCTCCAAACGGCTAAAGTGCCCAGATCACACGGCCCAAAGCCTCTATGTGTGTCTGAACGAGCCTCGAAGGCCTCTATCTGTATCACTGTCTAAGTGATCTGAACAACTGTTTGAGTATCTGGGTACTAACTTAATATAAAATAACTGCACTTTCTTATTTTTATTAAAAACTGATTTCATTTAAAAAAATGCTTCATATGCTAAACTTTCTCTTTTCAAGCAAATTTATCAAAATTTGAAAATTTTATGGAAGCTAAAACTAGAAATATTTGTATTATTTGAATTAATCCATGACAACATTTAAAAGGGCATTTCTAAATACTTTAAAAAACCCTTGAGTCAAATGGCTATGAAAACTTTAAATATCAATGTTTTCACACTTTCTCTAAATTTACAAAATGTAAATTTCAAAAAAACTAAAATGCACTTTAAATATAAAGTCTGAATTTTTCCTTTCTAAATGTTATATTTTT
>SNVD02009445.1:0-37245 GCA_013180625.2 Boswellia sacra | reverse complement strand
TTATTACTATTATTACTATTGTTATTACATGGTGCTTTATTGTGTTCTGATGATCAGAATTGATAATCATGTCTCGACCTGGACGACCCAGGAGAGCTGATAACCCTACCATGGAGGAGATGAGGAGAGTTAGCTCCACATCCAAAGTGAGACGAACTTCGAAGTTGGATGAACCTGCTCCAGTAAGAAATAGAAGATCGAAGAGACAAGTTGGGACTAGTAGTAGCTCATGGGCTCAGGATACTACAGTCCAGGAATTGGTATAGATTTTGATAGACGTGAGACGAGAAGCTTCACAAACTAGTTCCACCACTTCTGATAATATACAAGTTGTGGAGCAGTTTAGAAGACTCAATCCTCCATCCTTTACGGGCTCAACAGATCCATTAGTTATAGAAGAATGGGTTCATGAAATGGAGAAAATATTCGAGCTTATGGGGTGTACTGATGCACAATGGCTTACATGCGCTGCTTTTATGTTAAAGGGTAATACAAATTACTAGTGGGAAATGAATAAGAGAGCTCACACTATGGGAGATGGAGTGCTCACCTCGGCTCAGTTTAAAGAGTTGTTTTATGACAAGTATTTCCCCCAATCATTGAAGAATGAAAACATTGCTGAATTTGTGCAGTTAACTCAAGAGTCCATGTCCCTTCAAGAATATGAAAGGAAGTTTAAGGCTTTATCCAGATTCGCCCCACATCTCATCAGTACAGAAGAGGAGAAAGCCAAGTTCTTTGAGAAAGGCCTAAAACCAAAAATCCGAAAGCATGTGGCAGTACTAGAATTGAAAAGCTACAGTGTAGTGTTGAGGAAGGCTCAGATATTGGCCAGAGATGAAGAAATGGTTGAGGTTGTCAAGTTTAAAGAATGGGGTTCGAGTTCTCAATCAAGGAAGCCGTGGAGGAACATTAATAGACGGTTCGAGAAAGGCAAGGGAAAGAAGAAATAGAATACGGGTAGAAAAGAATTGCCTATATGTGATACATGCCACAGACCATATAAAGGAACGTGTTATTTGAAGACTGGAGCATGTTTTCGATGTGGCAAAACCGGACACTTTGCTTCTTCATGTCCTGAAGCCAGTAAAGCTCCAAATGCCCCTAGTAGAATTCAGAAGGCTCCAGGTAGAGAACCATGAGCATAAAGAAGAGTTTATGCCCTCACCACCACTGAAGCTCGGGAAGCTCCATCCATTGTTTCTGGTACTATCTCTGTTCTTGGTCACAATGCTTATGTATTGTTTGACTCATGTGCCACTCATTCATTTTTGTCTCATACTTTTGCTAATAAAGTGAAAGTAAACCCCTCAATTATGGATGTAGAGATGTGTGTTTCTACTCCTTCAGGAATGGCATTGTGTGCTAGAGAAGAGTTGAAATCCTACCAAATTAAAATAGACTGTCAAGAGTTAGAGGCCAATCTAATCATCTTAGAGATGCGTGATTTTGATGTGATTCTGGATATGGATTGGCTATCTAAATATCGTGTAGATTTCAAATGTTTTGAGAAGAAAGTGGTATTCCATACCCTAATCGGATTGGAGTGCAGTTTTGTCGGGACAGACATAATTTCATTGCCACGGATTGTCTCAGCCCTAAAAGCTCAAAAGTTCCTTCGAAAGGGATGTATGGGTTTCTTGGCTTATATTATGGAAACACAAAAGGAAGAAAAGAGTATTCAGAACATTCAAGTGGCAAATGAATTTGCAGATGTATTTCCAGAAGAATTACCCAGACTTCCTCTTGATCGAGAGATTGAATTCACTATTGATCTTTTATCGGGAACCACTCTTATATCCAAAGCTCCATATCAGATGTCACCAATAGAACTTAAGGAACTGAAAGAGTAGTTGCAGGAGTTACTGGATAAGGGTTTCATCCGTTCTAGTGTCTCTCCTTGGGGAGCACCAGTTCTGTTTGTGAAGAAAAAGGATGGAATAATAAGATTGTGCATTGATTATCGTGAATTGAATTGGGTGACTATAAAGAACAAGTATCCGCCTCCAAGGATTGATGACCTACTCGATCAGTTACACAGGCCAAGCGTGTTTTCCAAGATTGATCTTCGATCTGGATATCATCAATTAAAGATTAGAAAGATTAGAAAGGAAGACATTTCCAAGACTGCCTTTCGAACGAGGTATGGGCACTATGAATTCTTGGTGATGCCTTTCGAACTCACGAATGCTCCAGCAGCTTTTATGGATCTTATGAATCGTGTTTTTAAGGAATTCTTAGACAAATTCGTCATTGTGTTAATTGATGATATCTTGGTGTATTCTAAGGATTCCGAAGAACACAAAAAGCATTTAAGAATGGTGTTGCAGATTTTGAGAGAGAAGAAACTGTATGCCAAATTCAAGAAATGTGAGTTTTGGCTTAATCAGATTTCCTTCTTGGGTCATATTGTTTCCGATGATGGAATTTCTATAGACCCAAATAAAGTGGAAGCTATTGTGAATTGGCTGAGACCAACCAATGTAACTGAAGTATGAAGTTTTCTGGGATTGGTCGGGTACTATAGGAGATTTGTTAAAGGTTTTTCCAGGATAGCCTCATCATTAACACAGTAAACCAGGAAGAATATAGCTTTTGTGTTGTCGAAAGATGTGAAAAGAGTTTCCAGGAACTCAATGTTAGCCCTAAGGCTACATGATAATTTTAATGATAACAATACACATTGATTAATTGTGATTTACTAACATGTTTATTTATGTGCAAGAGTAATATCATTGAAATAATTGTCAAATCAAGAAAAGGCTTATTAAAATGAAGTGTTGAAGCTAAGGAGAAGACTACATGTTAAAGGCACCAAAGTTTAAGTACAAGGTTTGATTCAAGGAATTTGACACATGAGCAATGTTTAATCAATTGGTCATATATTTCTCTACAAATGCCCAAATTACATGATTTTGAGCCTTTGAAAAGCTTATCTCCATTTATAACATTTCATATGTTTTAAAGAAATTCAAATTTCAAGTGTAAGGCTGTCCAAATCATCATGCAAGTTGAAAGACAAATGGAAGCAGCTGAAATGAGCACCGAATACTCTTTTGGACATATCTTGAGCTAGAAAAATCAAAATGACTTGATTCTTGTGGCATTAGAAAGATGACTTAATGGGGCACATTTCATATTTTTGAAGAAATTCAAATTTCAAATGGAAGGCCGACATAATTGACATGCAATTCGGTGGACTGACACAGAGAAGAAAAATCAACTCACATGAGCACCGAATGGTGTTTTTGCCATATCTTAAGATAGAGATATCCAAATTCTTTGAATCTTAATGTTTTGGAAAGCTTATTCAAATATGAAGATCTTTTATGTTTTGACGAAATTCAAATTTCAAACGGAAGACTGACAGAATTATCATTCAAGTTGGTGGACTGACACATGGAGGAAAAATCAAGTCACATGAGCACCGAATGGTGTTTTGGCCATATCATGAGCTACAAATATCCAAATGACTTGATTCTTGATGCGTTGGAAAGCTTATTCAAATGTGCAGATCTTTTATGTTTTAAAGATTTTCAAATTTCAAACGGAACATTGACAAAAATGGCAGACAAGAGTACGGTTTTTATGGTGGGCAGAAAATTTGGAGATGGTGTCTTCACTTGATTAAGTTCATCTCATTTGCCTATAAAAGGAGCCATTCTCCCATGCATTCAACAAGTGCAAGAGAAGCATTTTATCAAAGCAAAAAAGCCAGAGAATATCAAGTTTATAGAGCTTTTATATTCTTTATCTACTCTTTGAAGAGAGTGTACTTTTGTTGTAAAAAAAACTTTTCTTGTTCTGATATTGTTGAGAGTGAGATCTTCTTGTAAAGGATAAAAGATATCCTTGAGAGAACACAAAACAAAAAAACTCTTTCCGTGTCGAGGTTGTTCATCAAAGAAGAACTCTTGGTGTGGTGTTATCAAGGGTTGAAGGAAAAAGTCTTGGTGAGGTTGTTCATCAAGCAAGTTGTAAAGATTTCTACAACTTAGTGGAAAACTTAGCTCGTGGAGCTAGGAGCCCGTGGACGTAGGCAAGGTTTGCCGAACCACGTAAATTGAGTTTGCACTCTCTCTATCCCTTTCCTCTTTACATGTACTTGCACTTGTGATTGTTCATCATTATTATTCTTTTGATTGCATCTTTGATAAATTCTAATTTCATCTTCTTCACCTTTATTCTCAAAGAAAAAGTGAACTAATTTTGATCTTTCAAGAAAAGTTTTCTAAATCCGTTTTGATAAATAAAAACCCAATTCACCCTCCCTCTTGGGTTGCCATACCTGGGTCAACAAGTGGTATCAGAGCAAGGTTGCTCAATTTTTAAATCTTAATCGATTTTTGAGCTATGGCAACTTTTAATTCAACTTCATATGTTGAGGGACTTTCTATCTCTAGACCTCCATTTTTAATGGAAGTGATTACTCTTATTGGAAAACTAGAATGAGTATTTTCTTGAAATCTTTTGATTATGATTTGTGGTCTATTGTTTTGGAAGGACCTTTTGTTCCTACCAAAATTGAAAATAGGGAATGCATGCTTAAAGAACCTAAAGAGTTTAGTGAAGATGATAAAAAGAAATTGAGCTTGAATGCTAAAGCTATGAATGTGTTGTATTGTGCTCTAATAGAAATGAATTTAATAAAATATCTACTTGTTCTACGGCACAAGAAATATGGCACACACTTGAAGTAACTCATGAAGGAACTAGTCAAGTTAAAGAATCCAAAATTAGTATGCTGGTTCATAGTTATGAGCTTTTTAAGATGAAATCGGATGAATCAATTTCTAAAATGTTTACTAGATTTACGGATATTATTAATAGTTTGAAATCTCTTGGTAAATCTTATTCTAATGTTGAAATGGTGAGAAAGATTCTTAGTGTCTACCAAAATCTTGGGAGCCAAAGGTGACGGCAATTCAAGAAGCAAAGGACCTCACCAAACTACCATTAGAAGAACTTATGGGTTCTCTCATAACTCATGAAATCACCTTGAAGGATAATAAAGAAGAAGATTACGAAGTGGCAAACATGTGCTTCATGGCTTTAAGAGAAGATGAGGTAAGTATTCAAAACTATGATCCTAAGCTTTCATATGATGAATTACTTGAAGCATTCCAAAATTTACATGTGCAAGTTGATAAAAAAAATTAAAAAATCAATGCTTTCAAAAAGAAGTCAAAAATCATGTTATCTCAATTAGAAGAGTTGGTGGAAATAAATGAAGCTTTAGAAAATGAGAATGTAATTTTAAAGCAAAAAGATTTTGAAAGTTTGGAAAGTCAAATACATTTTTTAAAAACTGAAAATGAGATTTTAAAACAAAAGGATTTTGATAAATTAGAGAAAGAAAATGTTATTTTGAAAAAGGAAAATAATGACTTAAGAAATTTTGTTGATAGTTTTACAAAAAGCACAAAAAATTTGAATTCTATGTTACAAAACCAAAGGTGTGTTTTTGATAAAAGAGGCTTAGGATATAAAACTCATAAAAATCAAAAGTATTTTAAAAATTATTTTGCTCATGCATCTTCTAGGAATAATCCTATTCATTCATGTACTTATTGTGGAAGAAAAGGACACAAAGCATTCTTTCTATATTAGGAGAAATCCTAATTGAAACAAATATGGTTCCAAAAAGTACCATAACAAACTCCCAAGGACCCAAGAACTTTTGGGTACCAAAAAGACACTTTTTGAATGTTGATTGTAGAAACAAAGGAGTGGCAAATACAAGTGGTACTTAGATAGTGGATGCTCAAGGCATATGACCGGAGATGTCTCCGAGTTCTCAAGATTAATCATGAATAAATGAGGATATATGACCTTCGGTGATAATGCCAAATGAAGGGTAATCGGACATGGTGATATTGGTAACCCTTCTTTACCTATTATTAA
This sequence comes from Boswellia sacra, assembly GCA_013180625.2. Classification (NCBI taxonomy): domain Eukaryota; kingdom Viridiplantae; phylum Streptophyta; class Magnoliopsida; order Sapindales; family Burseraceae; genus Boswellia; species Boswellia sacra. The sequence goes on along the minus strand of SNVD02009445.1, from coordinate 31,341 downwards.
AGATGTTTTGCTTGTTCATGGTTTAAAACATGATTTGATTAGCATTAGTCAATTGTGTGATAAGGGATATTTTGTTAATTTTGAGCCTAATAGATGTGTGATTAAGGATGTTAGTAACAATAAGACATTATTTGTTGGTAATAGATGTGGTAATATTTATACAATTGATATTGACGTTAATGATCATGTAGAAAAGTGTTTCATTGTTAATCATGATGCTTGGTTATGGCATGGAAGGCTAGGTCATGCTAGCATGGACACAATTTCAAAAATTTCTAAAAATTATTTAGTTGATGGTCTTCCAAAAATAAAATTTGAAAAGGATAAGATTTGTGATGCTTGTCAATTTGGAAAACAAGTAAGAACTTCTTTTAAGCAAAAGAAATTTATTTCAACAAATAAACCTCTATAATTACTTCATTTGGATTTATTTGGACCATCAAGAACTCAAAGCTTTGGTGGAAAGTATTATGTTTTTGTTATTGTGGATGATTATTCAAGATTCACTTGGGTGTTATTCTTGAAAACTAAAAATGAGACTACACAAGCTTTTTCAAAATTGCAAAAAGAGTCCAAAATCAAAGACGGTTTTCTATTATGTCCATTAGGAGTGATCATGGTGGTGAAGTAGACAATGTTGCATTTGAAAATCTTTGTGATGAAAATGGTTTTGAGCATAATTTTTCCTCACCTAGAACTCCACAACAAAATGGTGTTGTTGAAAGGAAAAATAGGACTATCAAAGAAATGGCTAGGACCATGTTACTTGAAAATAATTTGCCAAAATATTTTTGGACCGAAGCCGTTAATACCGCATGCTTTATAATCAATAGAGTCCATATTAGAGCTTTAATGAAGAAAACTCCTTATGAAATTTGGAAAGGAAGAAAACCCAACATTGGATTTTTTAAAGTTTTTGGATGTAAATGTTTTATTTTAAACACCAAGGATAACCTTAGAAAATTTGATGCAAAAGCCGATGTTGGAATTTTTGTTGGCTACTCCAACCATAGTAAAGCATATAGAGTTTTTAACAAAAAGACTCTTACTATTGAAGAATCTATGCATGTTGAATTTGATGAAACTAATGTTATTTCTTCAAAGAATTTAGATAATGATATTGTTGAGGTAGAAAGGCAAATCAAGGAATCAAGGCTTGATAAAAAGAGCCAAGATGAATTACAACTTCAACAAGAAAAGCTTGAGGAAGTAAATGATTCTTCCCAAGAATTACCAAAGGAATGGAGGTATGCAAAAGCTCACCCTAAAGATCTCATTATTGGTGAACCATCACAAGGTATGAAAACTAGATCTTCTTTTAAGAACTTTTGTAATCATTTTGCTATTGTCTCTCAATTTGAACCAAAATCTTTTAAAGAAGCCGAAAACGACGAAAGTTGGATTTTGGCTATGCAAGAAGAATTGAATCAATTTGAGAGAAATCAAGTTTGGGAATTAGTCCCTAGACCCAAAAATCATTCTATTATAGGCACTAAATTGATTTTTAGAAAAAAAGTAGATGAAAATGGCACCATTATTAGAAACAAAGCTAGACTTGTTGCTTAAGGATACAATCAAGAAGAAGGTATTGATTATGAGGAAACCTTTGCACCGGTTGCTAGATTAGAATCAATTATAATGTTGTGTGCATTTGCATGTTATAAAAATTTTACATTATATCAAATGGATTTCAAAAGTGTATTTTTAAATGGTTACATTATGGAGGAAGTATATGTAGAGCAACCTCTTGGTTTTCAAAATCAGGATTTTCCAAACCATGTTTTCAAACTCAAAAAGGCACTTTATGGCTTGAAACAAGCACCAAGAGCATGGTATGATAGATTGAGCAAATTTCTCATTGATAATGGTTTCGAAATGAAAAAAATTGATACTACTCTTTTTGTTAAAACAAAAAATGATGATTTATTAATTGTTCAAATCTATATTGATGATATTATATTTGGTGCTACTAATGTCTCTATGTGTGAGAAATTTTTCAAGTGCATGCAACAAGAATTTGAAATGAGCTTAATGGGAGAATTAAATTTCTTCCTTGGACTTCAAATAAAGCAATCAATAGATGGGATCTTCATTAATCAAGCTAAATACACAAGAGATCTTCTCAAGAAGTTTGGCATGGATAATTCAAGGACATATAACACACCTATTGGTACATTAACCAATCTTGACAAAGATGAGAAAGGAAAAGATGTTGAGGTAACAAAATATCGAGGTATGATTGGCTCTCTTTTGTATTTAACTGCTAGTAGACCAGATATTATGTTTAGAGTGTGTATGTGTGCTAGATTTCAATCTTGTCCAAAGGAATCTCACCTTAAGGCTGTAAAGAGGATATTTAGATATCTTCTTGGTACCATAAATCTAGGTCTTTGGTATCCTAAGTGTGATAATTTTGATCTAATTAGTTATTCCTATGCGGACTTTGCTGAAAGTCTTCTTGATAGAAAGAGCACTAGTGGCTCTTGCCATTTTCTAGGACATGCATTAGTCTCATGGTTTAGTAGAAAACAAAATTCTGTGGCTCTTATTCAACCGCGGAAGCCGAGTATATTGCAGTAGGAAGTTGTTGTGCACAAGCTCTTTGGATAAAACAAATTTTAAAAGATTATGGTGTGGTATTTGATCACATTTCCATCAAATGTGATAATACAAGTGCCATTAACATTTCAAAAAATCCCATACAACACTCTAGGACTAAGCATATAGAGATTAGACATCATTTTATTAGAGATTTTTTTTTTTTTTTTTTTCTTTTTCAATGTGCAAAAAGGTAATATTTCTTTAGAATTTGTTCCCACTGATAAACAATTAGCCGATATATTTACTAAACCCCTTAGTCAAGATAGATTTTGTATAATTAGAAGAGAATTAGGCATGGTGGATATGTCTTAATTTTGCTTTAATATGATAATCTTTGAATGGTAGCATATGTTAAGGGGGAGAATATATTTAGGGGGAGTAGTTAATTTGATTACATCTTTTTGATGATAACAAAAGGGGGAGAAATAGTTGGATTGCTTATATTCATAACAAGTGCCATTTTTTTTGTTTATTCTTTATTTTATTTTTATTCTTTATTTTAGATATTATTTGAAAGCAATCAATGGTTTATCATCATCAAAAAGGGGGAGATTGTTAGCCCTAAGGCTACATGATAATTTTGATGATAACAATACACATTGATTCCATGTGATTTACTAACATGTTTATTTATGTGCAAGAGTAATATCATTGAAATAATTGTAAAATCAAGAAGAGGCTTATTAAAATGAAGTGTTAAAGCTAAGGAGAAGAACTCCATGTCTAAAGGCACCCAAAGTTAAGAGACACAAGGTGTGTACTAAGGAGAATGTGGAACACAGAGCAACGCTTTAATTCAATTAGTTAATTTAATTTCTGTTACAAATCTGTCCACCCACATAATGTGATTGTTACGTCTTTGAGCCTTTGGAAATCTCTAAATTCATTTATAACATTTTTATACCTTTATTATTAAGACAATTCAATCTTCACAAGTGCTAGGCATCGACCACAATCATCATTGCAGATTGAAGAACAAATTGAGAAGCAGCTGACATCGAGCAACTAGATACACCCTCCTTCTGGACAATCTCTCTGACGCCTCTACACACAAATATTCCAAATATGCACTACGATTGATCCTTGTAGGGGCATTGGGAAAATATGACTTAAATTATAGGCACATTTCAACTACTGTTAGTTTGAATATGTTCCAAATTTCAAATGGAAGGCTGAAATAATTGACATGCAATTCGGTGGATTGACACAGAGAAGAAAAATCAACTCACATGAGCACCGAATGGTGTTTTGGCCATATCTTAAGATAGAGATATCCAAATTCTTTGATTCTTATGTTTTGGAAATCTTATTCAAAGATGCAGATCTTTTATGTTTGAAGAAATCAAATCTTCAAACGAGAAAATGCGGGACAGAATTATCATTCAATTAGGTGAATGACATAAGGAGAAAAATCAAGTCACATGAGCATAGATGGTGTTTTGGCCATTATCTTGAAGCCTAAAGTATGATCCAAATGACTCTTGAATTCTCTCCTTGACTGCTTGGAAAGCCTATACTTCAAATCTGCCTGCAGATTCACTTTCTAGGGTTTCTCCCAGAAATTGTTTCACATTTCAAACGGAACATTGAAGAAAATGGTAGACAAGATTACGGTTTTTATGGTGGGCAGAAAATTTGGAGATGGTGTCTTCACTTGATTACGTTCATCCTATTTGCCTATAAAAGGAGCTCTTTTCCCATGCATTCAGCAAGACAAAGAGAAAAAAGAGTAAGAGAAGCATTTATCAAGCAAAAAAAAAAAAAAACAAGAGAAATATCAAGTCTAGAGAGCTTTTGTATTCTTTATCTACTCTTTGAAGAGAGTTATACTTTTGTTGTAAAAATTATCTTTGTTCTTGTATTGTGGTGAGAGTGAGATATTCTTGTAAAGAATAATAGTTATCCTTGAGAGAACTCTTGTTATGTGTTATCAAGAGTTGAAGGAAGTTTCCTTGGTGAGGTTGTTCATCAAGAAGAACTCTTGGTGTGGTGTTATCAAGAGTTGAAGAAAGTTGCCTTGGTGAGGTTTTTCATCAAGAAGAACTCTTGGTGTGGTGTTATCAAGAGTTGAAGGAAGTTGCCTTGGTGAGGTTGTTCATCAAGAAGAACTCTTGGTTTGGTGTTATCAAGAGTTGAAGGAAGTTGCCTTGGTGAGGTTGTTCATCAAGAAGAACTCTTGGTGTGGTGTTATCAAGGGTTGAAGAAAAAGTCTTGGTGAGGTTGTTCATCAAGCAAGTTGTAAAGATTTCTACAACTTAGTGGAAAGCTTAGCTCGTGGAGCTAGGAGCCCGTAGACGTAGGCAAGGTTTGTCGAACCACGTAAATTGAGTTTGCACTCTCTCTATCCCTATCTCTTTATGTTTACTTGCACTTGTGATTGTTCTTTATTGTTATTCTTTTGATTGCATCTTTGATAAATTCTAATTTCATCTTCTTCACCTTTATTCTCAAAGAAAGAGTGAACTAATTTTGATCTTTCAAGAAAAGTTTTCTAAATCCATTTTGATAAATAAAAACCCAATTCACCCCCCCTCTTGGGTTGCTATACCTGGGTTAACACATAGAAAAGGTCTAATCTGTTTTGAAGAAGAAGGGACTGAAAGGGGTCGAATACCTGAACGACATCTTTCTTATGGGAGACCAAGAGTTGCCTCCAAAGTTTCATCTACTAGACTTGCGTAAGTTCAACAGAGAGGGGAATCCCAAAACACATTTAAGGAAGTATGCAGCCATCATGGCTACTACTTCTTTGACGAAGGAGCACATTTTGAAATACTTCATGCTATCCTTAGAAGATGATGCTGTAGCATGGTATCATGGTATCATGATCTCCCAAAGAGAGTTCGAGAAGATTGGGAGGAAATTTCTTAATAGTTTGTGGAACAATACCAAAACATTTGAAGATTTGTACGACTCAGGTATTCAAATTGAAGAATTGGAGTCTAGACAAAAGAGAAGCACTCATGGCTACCCTCGAAGAAATCAAGGGCAGTATCACCAACATAGTAGGCCTAGCACAGAGCACGTTGAGGTGAAAGTAGTTGCTCCACAAAGAAGATTCAGTCGTTTGGGAAGGCCACTTTCTAAAATCTTTGCAAGACTGAGAGCTGAAGAGATCTTGCAACCATTACTGCGAAGAGAGCTTCCAAACCCACTACCAAGGAATTGGAGGCACGATGAGAAATACAAATTCTATCAAGTGACTAGTCACAAGACTGATAATTGAACTCGCCTTCACCATGAGATCCAAGATTTGATTGACAAGGGCTAGATTCCTGACCTAGAGATATATGAGCCCAACACAAGGAGTAACCCATTGCCTAACTACAATAGGGTGCCTCCTCTATCAACCGACATGATTGCATAGGGCTTTACTGAGGAGCAAGTCATGAATTCCTTCGAGGAGTGTAGATCAAGTAGGGTTGAGAGAGCCAAGAGAAAGGAAAAGTCCAAGCTAGAATGAACCACTAGAAAGGTGGTCTCAATGAGGAAGCCCAAGGCTGAAGAGCCCATAGAAGAACCCAATGAGATCATTGAGAGGATGGAAGATGAGCCTATTCTTTTGGTAGCCAAAATTCACGCCAAGAAAAATGGATGTACTAACATTGTAGTGAAAGGGGTCAAGCAAAGCTTAGAACCCAAACTTGTGAATCTCAGTGACCAAGAAGAAGAGAAGCCCCAAGAAGAAGAAGAAAAAGAAGAAGTTGAAATGACACCCATTAAGAAGAAGCCTACGCCATCAAGCTCATTTGCAAAGAAGTGGATGGCTAGAAAAGGGGCTAGAAAAGGCCCACCACCTAGGAGACTCAAGGTGAAAAAGGGTAGTGAAGATAAGAAAAGGAAGTGAGATAAGAGTCTTGTGAGGAGAGAGAGCTTGCCTAGAAGGTGTAAGGAAGTGAGAGTCATAGGAATTTGGGATGACATCCCTCAAGTCAAGACCCTTCCAAACTTTTGGGCTTACTTTAGTAGTGATGAAGAAGAAGAGATGAGAATTGAGAAAAAAAAAAACATGAGGGAGAAACACTCAAGGGTGAGAGAGAGAATGTCCAAGGAGTGACAAGGAGTGGTAGATTTTACCATGAGAAGGAAAAGAAGAAATCAACTGAGAAGATAGTTGAGAAGGGCAAAGAAGTTGCCAATGAAGAAACTAAAGAAGAAGAGGATCAAGTGATCAAACAATTAAAGAAAACTCCAGCGAATGCAAGCATTTGGGATCTACGTATATCATCCTAAAAGTATAGAGAAGCCATGGCGAAGGCCTTGGCCGAGGTAGATATATAAATGGCTGCCACTACTAGTGAAATGCTAACCGCCTTGATTAGAGGAACACCCAAAGGGGTAAGAGAAAGAGGGGAAATCACCTTTACAGATGAAGATCTACCATTTGAAGGGAAAAACCATAATAAGCCATTGTTCATCACCGCAGAGATTGATGGGATGACGTCTCCTTATATTATAGTGGATGATGGGTCCGCCATCAATATTGTGCCTATGAAGATATTGCATCATAGATCAACCTTTATTGATGCTTACTGTTTTAGGTTATGAGCGTTGTCCCTACGACTCTGGGAGGGGGGCCTTCTACCCCCCTTCCAACCCGCAGGGCAACCTTATCATAAAGGTTGATCTATGATGCATCAGACAGATATAGTTTGTAGGTCTCGACCATTCCCCCCACAAATAACACACCGGTCCTAATCTTACTTGGCTTTTTTACCCCATTCTTGGTGTTTGATTCTCAGTGTTCTTGTTAGTCTAAGAAGGATTTCTTATTTTTTTCTCTGGCTATCATCACTGGGTCTCAAAACCATAAGCAAAATTTCAATGCTTAAACCTTGCCTGTTTGAGCACCAAATCTCCTTCCTTGAACGCTTTCTCCTTTACTTTCTTATCAAAGGCTTAAGCCATCCCTTTTTGGTATAGTCACATATGGTGTAGCATGCCCAACCTCTTTTTGTCAAATAAAGTCAACTATTCGCGCTTGTCTTTCACCCATTATTTTTTAGATATCCCAGACTGAGCCAAAACTCTTGCAGACTATACTTCGATCTCTATGGGCAAAACAACATCTACTTCGTACACCAAGAAGAAAGGTGTCATCTTAGCTGAGCTTCTGGTAGTAGTTCGGTCACCCTATAACACCCATGGCAATTTTGTGGCCTATTCCTTCCCTGTTTGGATGGTTTTAGCCAACATCTTTTTGATTTTTTTTTTACTGCCTCCACTGACCCATTTGCCTACGGCCTATATGGTGAGGATTTGTGGTGCTAAATTTGACGTTTGTATAACAAATCCTTTATCTCTACCTAAATCGGACACCGTTATCTATCACTATATGATGTGGCACCCTAAATTTGCATATGAAATTCTTCTCAATAAACTTGGCCATTTGCTTGGCACCTAGCTTGCTGAAGGACTCAAACTCTGCCCACTTAGACAAGTAGTCAATAGCGATAATAATGTATCAGTGTCTATTAGAAGCCGTTGGTTTTATCTCTTCAATTATGTCTATTCCCTATGCATCAAATGGCCACAGTGAAAATATTAACTATAGTTCTTTCAGTGGTTTATGAATTAGGTCCTTATGAACCTAGCATTGATGGTAGGCTTTTATGAATTTAATGTAGTCTATTTCCATGGTTAGCCAAAAGAAACCTTGCCTTATGATTTCTCTGGCCAGAGTCATGCCATTCATGTTGGGACCACAGTCTCCTCTGTGGAACTCTTCCATTACCCTTATGGCTTCTTCTTGAACTATACATCTCAATAGCATCGCATCTACCATTCTCTGGTAGATCACCCCCTGTTGACATTTGAATTACTATGCCAGCAGGCAAATTGTGCTTTGGTCTTTCTTGTCAGCGTCTTCCAGGAAAACTCTTCCCTCTATATACTTTTGAAGATCGTAGAACCATGTCCTTTCCCTTACCCCTAGTTCCATTACTGGATTCACATCGTAGCATGGAAGCTTTGTTTGCACTACCACTAACAGTTTGTCTTTCACATTCTTAGGGTTTTCCTAAACGATGGCTAATCCATCCAAAGCATCGACCATTTGATTTTCTTTCTTAGTTACGTGTTTGAACATGCATCTTTTCAACCAACCAATTAGTTGCTTGACATTCTTCAGATAAGGTTGTAGCTTTTCTTCTTTCAAGCTCCATTCTTCGCTAGCTTGTAGGATCACTAGTAGTGAATCTCTTATTATTTTAACTTCATCAGCTTGCATGGCAATTAGGGCTTCGAGATCGAATGAGCATGCCTCGTATTCAGCCATATTGTTTGTAACCTAAAATCATAATCTCTTGGATAAAAGGACTACATATGCAAAGGGAGAGATGATAACTACTCCGATCCTAATTCTATACATGGCGCCATCAAAGTACATTTGCCATCCCATGATAGAGATAATTTTTAGATTTTTATAAGGAAATTCCAACTCCCATAGTTCATCTCCCCCAATCAATGTAGACACTAGATTTTGAGGCTCAATGATAAAATGAAGATGAATATTAAGCCATAAAAAAGATCGAAATGCCCTTGGAAGCTAAAAAGAGAAAGGTTAGAAGAAACCGACCAAGAGTCTCTAAAATTAACACATGATTTCAAAAAATCGCATAAATCAATCCAGGAAGAATCTATTGATGAGTCATATACCGTTACGAAGCTATGGATGTCTAGTTTTCATAAACATTTATGAATCATAAATGGAAGTTGAACTCAAATAGTTATGCAAAATTGAATAGACGAAGGTCGAAGGAGGACTGCACTAAAAAGTTACAAAATTGGAAGGTTTGGTGGGCCACAATTGGCCAATTGCTGGTGCTACCCAGCTATTAGTAGACAGCCGATCAAATGTTAGACAACTGACAAGTGGTCTACCAATAGCTGACTGGTGGCTGTCCTTTTATAATTGGCAAATTTTGATTCCAAACTTCCATATTTGATTTATTCCTTCCTTTTTCAACTCAACCTCTCAACTATATAAACCCCCTCTCCGCACTTTGGAAGACATCCAGAAATCCTCTCTCTCTCTCTCTCTCTCCCTCTAAGACACATTTGTGAGAATTCCAAGGTATCCTTTCTAGTCTAATATTTTTTCGGTGTTTTATATTGCTCTAAACCTAGAAAGGGTATGTTGTGATAGCAACTCTCTCTTCTCTCTCTTTATTTCTTTTTTATTTTTCTTGCTTTGGAATAAGCATGCTTAGGTTTGTTTATGTTTAGAATAAGCATGTCTAGGTGTTATTTTGATGCTTAGAAGCATGTTTAGGGTTATTATGAATTATTTTAACCGTTGTTTGTTTTGCAAGATGAAAATGCATGTCAAGGTAAGTCTGCATTCCCTCCTTTGTCTAGAATCATGATTAGGAGTTTTATTTTCTTTACGAATGCTTAGAATCATGCTTAAGAGCACATGTCGAGAATCATGCTTAAGAGCACATGATTAGAATCATACTAGGAGGACTTATAATTACTTTGAAGTATGTTAGGAAATAGCATAGATTAGGCAAGAATTGCCATGTTTTGCCATGATTACTTGAATTAGGCTAGAATATGCCATGATTTACTACAATTGCTATAATTAGGCTAAAATGCCATGCCTAGGCTGGAATTGTCATTTTTAATTTTCATTATCAATTTAATTATGCTAGAATAGCAATAGGCTAAAATGCCATGATAGAATTATCAAGTCTAGGTCGAAGTACTATGATTCCAGAATATGACTTTATATGAATAATTGTATGAATATACAATGTTTAGAAATATAATTGAATAATTGTATGATGCCAAAAAGCGGTTTTGAACTCACAGTGATGGTGAGCGGCTATCACTTAGTATAATTGAATGCATGTTTGAATGATGCCATGAAAGAAGCCTGGTAGACATTGAATAGACATATGATAGTGAGGAATTCATTATCTGTTAAGTTTCGAATTGATTATTTGATTACTTGAGTATATGGTTTATTGTGAAAGAATGAATGTGTAAATACTGAATTTTTGAGGCTTGATCATGAAATGAAGATGAATGTCAACTAATAAAAATGACCAAAATACCCTTGGAAGCCAAGAAAAGAAAGGTGAGAAAGAGTCGATGAAACATCTCGAAAACTGACACGTGACTTCAAAAAAACACAGAAATTAATCTAATAGCAATTTGTTGACACCCTTGCGAAGCTACAGATATCTAGTTTTCATAGAAATTTATGGATTGTGTATCAAACTCAAAAAGTTTCATGTCATCGAACAAACAAAGGTCAACAAGGACTACACTGCAAAGTGCCTAAAAAGGAAGGACTAAAGGGGAACGGCCACCCGGCTGTCAAACAGCTGCTTGGCTGTTGACCAAGAGCCACCCAATGGTCAAACAATTGTTCGACTATTGATCAACAGTCGCCTGGCAGTTTGCCAATAGTTGCTCGCTATTGGTCCCCTAATTTTGGAATTTTTCAGGATAAAGCTTCCTATTTTGATTTTTTATTCCTTTTCCGACTTCAACCTTGAACTATATAAACCCCCGTTGGCTCACTTTTCTAGGCACATTGGTTATTGAGAATAATCATCTCTTCTCTCTGTTGAAGACACACTCGAGAATTCGAGAATTCTTTTCTAGTTTAAAGATTTTTATACATTCTATTGCTTTAAAGCTGGAAAGGGTACGTCTTGAGGGCATTCCCCTCTTCTCCCTCCTATTTTCTTGTTTACTTTTCTTGCTTAGAATTAAGCATTATTAGGGTTTATTTTGCTTATAATAAGCATGTTTACGATTTAATTTAATGCTTAGAAGCATGTTTAGGATTTTATGAATTGTTTAACCCTTTTGTTTGTTTTGTGAGATGGATAAACGTGTCAAGGTAAGTCAGTTTTCCCTTCTATATTAGAAACATGTTCAGGAATTTATTTTCTTCATGAACGCTTAGAATCATGCTTAGAAGCACATGTCTATAATCATGCTTAAGAGCATATGATTAGAATCATGCTAAGAGAGTTTATATTTGCTTTGATATATGCTAGGAAATAGCATAGAATAGATCAGAATTACCACATTACCCCTTGAATACTTTGATTAGGTTAGAAGAGCCTTGTTTGATTTCAATTGTTTGAATTAGACTAGAATATGCCATGATAACCATGTTTAGGCTAGAAATGCCATGATAATATGAATTAATATGAATTGTACTAGAAGAGCAATAAGTAGAATTACCATGATAGAATTATCAAATCTAGGCTAGAATGCTATGATATTAGATTAAGGCCTTGTATTTAATTTTAATTAAGTGATTTATTATTGAGTATATCATGATAAGAAGTGCTATTATATGATACCATGAAGTGGTAGTGGACTCACATTGATGGTGATGGACCATCACTTATAATTGGATTAATGTATACACTATAGAATTTATTTTATTGTTGATGAACAAAGCAATGTAGTCCTCTTCCCCTTTCCCCATGTTTGAAGGAAATGTAGTCTAATCTCCTCCCCCTTTCTATGTATGAATATACTACTACTTTGGTTGAATATACCTCACATGTTAAAATGAAGATAAAAGTGGAATGTGGGCATAAAACTAACAACTTAAGTGGATTGTATGTCAATATGAGATATTTTTATTTGCTATACCCTAGTGGAGGCTTAGTTTTGATTCGAGCGAGTAATGACTCGTACCTAACTTCACAAACTAGTCTCTAAAGGGGTGAGGATAGTTTAGGTCGTGAAGCAAGGGATCAGATTGCCCCCATTCATTTCTAGTTGAATAATTGGGTGGCGACTCCATTTCTCTAGACGTGCCTCTGGCTCATTTGTGTTCCCTTAAGTCTCAAAAGAGGCTTTGACACAATGTTGTGGTCACAAACGCTATGGCAGGATGAAAGCCTTATTCACAGAATGGATATTTGAAGTGTTTTAAAAGTAGAATTTACTTTATTTGTTGAAGGGCATTGTAATACTCTCCCCTATCCCCGTGTTTGAAAAGGAATATAATTCTATTCTCCTCCTTCTTTCTTTGTACGAATAAAAATTGTATTGGTTAAAAATCACCTTACATTCGTAAAGAACATAAAATGAACAATATGTGCATAAAACGATCAACCCTAAGTGGACTGTATAACAACATAAGCTATTTTTATTTGGTACACCCTAGTGGAGGCTGGATTTGGATTCGGACAAGGCAAATAGCTTGTTCCTAGCTCCTTGAACCCATCTTTGAAGGGACAAGGGTAATTTAGGTCTTGAAGCGAGGGATCAGACTGCCTCCATTCATTCCCAATTGAATAATTGGGTGGCGACTCCATTTCTCCAAACATGTCCATGGCTCGTTTCTATTCCCTTTAGTCTCGAAAGAGGCTTTAACACAGTATCATGGTTGCAAATGCTTTGGCGAGATGAAAGCCCCTTTCACAATTGGGCTGACTGCTAGGAATTCTGCTACTATCCTTCCCTTGATGACCTTCTTTGTGACATACTCGATGTCAAATTTAGACAACTGGAGTAGCCATTTTGGTCATTTCCTTACCAGTGAGGAAGCCTCATACAAGTATTTCATTGGGTTGATCTTTGAGATTACTTGTACTTTATACGTCTGAAGATATCACAAGAAAATTGGGTTTTAGTCATGACAAAAATGGTTGCTATAACAAAGAGATTTGGCCAATTTAATGACTATAACGTTGTCACAAAAAGTAATTAGTGAGCAATATAAAAACGTGGTCACTAATTATCAATTATATTAGTAACCACAATTTTGGTCACCAAAGTAATTTATAATTAGTTACCAAAATATTTGTTACTACATCATGAGAACTATGGTTGCTAAAATCAATTGTTGGACACTAAAAGCGTAAGTTTAAAGTTTCGTTTTCATATTATTAGGGAGGAAGTGGTTACTAAATGTACATTTATTAGTAATGTTAAAATATAACACTAATTGTGTATATTTGAACACTAAATTTAATTGTATTTAGCTATGCAAACGTTGTCACTGAATATTTCTACTTATCATTGTATCCCTCTTTTAGTATCAAATATGTGGTCACTAGAGTATGCTTCATCACCAAATATAACTTTCTTTAGGAATTAAAGTTTTTATCACTAAAGGATTAGCCTTCGTTACAAATTTTATCACCTTTTTGTAATCAAAGATTTGGTAGCTAAAAGAGAATATTCGCTACTAAATGTATCATTTTTTGAAATAAAAAATATGGTTACTAAATGATTACGTGTGATCACTAAATATGTCACTCTTTCGGAATCAAAGATTTGGTAGTTAAAAGATTTTGTTTCATTACTAAATGCATCACTTTTTGAAATAGAAAATAAGGTTACTAAATGATTATGTGCGTCAACACTTGATATGTCCCTACTTTGGAACCAACGATGTTGTTACAAAATGATTGTATTTCGTCACTAATTAATTTAATTGACTCATTAGGAATACTTTAATTTAGTAATATGAAGTTGGTAAGTAAATAATTGCATGCCCTTCATCACTAAAAGCCTTTTGTTTTGGACTGCAATGGTTACTGATTAACTATCCATATATAGTTAATAAATGTATCCTATTTAATGATGCAAATTAACTTAACTCATCACTAAACATCGCACTTTAGCAATAACTTTTTAACTTTTTTCTGTTACTAAGTTTGATTTCTTTACTAATATAAATTTCTTTGTTGAATTAATACAATTTGTTAACATAAATATTGTGAGTAATCAAAAATGTAATCATTATTTTTGCGAGTCATTTCATTTTATAATGAGAGTTTCTGTAGAGTTAAATATATTGAATTTTTGTTATAGCACAACTTGATATTTTGAGAAAATGCACATAAATAATATAAATAAAATTAATTATTGACACAAATGATTTCATGCAATCTTTGAATCCTCATAAGAAAATGTTGAATGATGATAACATAAAACTTAATAAGTATCTTTGCTGCATAAAATATGATCAATGTTAAAAGGGAAATAGATCAAAAAAAAAAATATAACCCAACTATAAAAGATAAAATTAAAAATAGCTTCTATTATCTTTATTCTTGACTAGTTCTGCAGGTCCACAAATGCCTACGTGAAATAGGAAATTTGAGTCAACACGATCGTTGATCTGCAAAAAGAGAGAAAAGCTTAATTATTAATTTCTATCATTAATTTGTTCTCAATTATTAGTCTAACTATAAATTAATTTGGATATTTGTTAAATAAAGATGTAGATATTGGAAAATCACTGATCATGTTGTAGGCTTAGGAAATTTAATTAAACAAACTTGTATTTTATGTTGTGGGATCAATTGAGTTGGTACTTCCAATTAATTCTTTAAACAATTTCAATAGCTCTTCTGATCGTATCTCTCTTAGTAGCATCAGCAGCCACTTTAGCAGCCTTATCAACCCTTTGTGTAGCATCAATAGCCACTTGAGTAGCTTCCTTAGCCTTTTCTATAGCATCGATAGCAACTTGATTAGCCTCTAGAGACCTTTGAGTGGCTTCTTCAAATTAAGCATGTCTGCGTTTTGCCAATGTAGAAGAAGGTTTAGGTTTGGGCCCTGCACCAACGCTATGTATGCGGCCTGACTTAGGTGCACCAAATACTTGCTCATATATTTGATCTAGAGACATGGTTTCAAGTTCCTCTGTTTGTCGTTGATTTTGAAGCATTTGCAACTGATCCTAAATGAAATCTAATAATGAATTATTTACTGCAACCACCATAAAAGTAATACACATATCACTCAAACATAATGTCAAGTAGCTTTCTTTGCATTATCATTAACCCATTGTTTCTTCTTTCTACTGAATTGAGTAATTTGGAACATGTCAATACGACTAGGCTCCTCTCCAGTCTCATGATTTTTCTGTATCATTTGCAAATCGCTATTAATCATTCCTATGACACATTATTTCTTGTAATAATAACTAAAATTAAATAATATAATGATGCATACATTTTCAACTCTGATGCGACCAAAGGCCTTTGTCCCAGCACAATGGGTAATTTGTAGCTTCCCTCTATTTTTCTTGTTTTTATTGTTGGTTTCCTGAATAAATATAAAACATTACGTAGTTTAATTATTATAAATCAAAAGTAACTCATATTCTACAAATATCGTACCTTCCATTTTTCATTTGCCCACATGTTAACAAGATATTTCCAATCATCCTCATCTGCATCATTAGATGGATGTTGAAGTGCCTCATCCGTTGTTGTATGCTTACGAAATTTTTGGTGAAGTGAGTAACGCCACCTATAATATTTGCGCTTCATATCCTCCTCAATAGCAATATCCACATGAGGTGCGGTGCTTAATATAAAATTTTTCTACGAATTTCAATTTAATATCATTGCATATTATAAATTAGAAATGATTGCATAGTTATAGGACATTTAATTATCATGCAAAATCTATATCCAAATGCACGAATTTCGTAGAATTTTTTTCTAAGAAATTGTTCAACATTCCTCTCATGAAAAATTTATATTTTTTTACGCATTTATGTTAAACATTAATTATTCATATATAAATATCATAATGTTGAAATATTATGTAATGATTCATTTAAATAAAAAATAAATAATTTGGAGGCTAAAACCCTTTAACTTTTGATGGAGCTCATTCAATTTATCAAAATCATTATTAAAGTAAGAAACTTACACGAACACGGCGAATTAACATTGCAGCGTCCTTTCTTCCAATTTAGGTCCAACCTTTAACTTGCAATCGAGCATGTCTTCTAACAATACACCCCAAATTAGTGATGTAGATTTGACTATTTTTTCCCAATAGCACGCATTATATGCTCTGGGATCTTTACCTCAATCCTATCGCCTAGTCGTCTTCTTTTGGCCAACTCAGGGCCGCGTGTCTTACCACGCCCTCTCTTATGTCTTGTTGAACCTGCATTAGAATATTGAAGAAGGTTTAAGTTTCAAAAGATATTATACAAAAGTAGGTGATTATTGAGAATAAATGCTAAATAATATTTGATATACCATTTTGGTTATTTTCCTCATCTGAAGGTGTGGAATTGGGCACATGAGACTCCTCTTGGTCTACACTAGGGGCAACAATTGTTTCATTTTGATCAAAGGACGATGTCGTAGCATGTGGTTTTTGGGTGGCAGGGGCGCGCGCAGGGGAAAATTTTGAGTAGCTGACTGATTTGAATGATTATAAGATGATTGAATTGTGCTTGAGTGAGGCGTTGGTGCTTGTGAAGGTGCAAGATTAGTCTTTTTTCTAGGTGATGATCGTAATGTATCTGAAGGTATTTGCGGCTGTGCAAGTGATGGTGTATTAAGCTTTCGAGGAGATGAACGCAATACACCTGAAGAAAGGACAGATTGGGATACCAGTGGAGATGGATCGAGTTGTTTGTTGGATGAGCGTAGTGTACGAGGAGGTAAGACAGGCGTATTTGATGATGAATCATGTTTTTTTTTTTTTTTTCCGAGTCAATGGATCACAGACTGGTTTTTGACCTCAATGTACGTTGAGTTTTGTCCAGCTGATCTCGGCCTTTCCCTTCTTCTTTGTTACCCATATTTGCTTAAACAACGACCAATCTAGAAATAAATCAATTAGTGATGAGATATATATAATCTAACACACAAATGAAAGAATAGTTTAACATAAAAGAAATACTAATTAACCACGCATCACATAACAAGTACCACACAAACCAAGACAGCTTTCCACAAATATGTTGATACCATTGGAAGTACGTCTAGTCTTCTCAACAAAATTAAATTTAATACTTAAGATAAGGAGATGGGGTATACATGTAAAAATTTAGAAACTGATTTGACAATAAAAGTGATATTCCCTGAAAAACCATAGAGAACCAAGATTTTATAGCATCGGAAAATAACACTTGAGACAAGCTCGCTACTTTTTTATTTAATTATTAGCACTAGGATTCCAACTCTTCTCTTATGATTAAATATATATGTCTTCTTTATTTCCTTTCCTAGGACCATTTAGGGGCAATAAGATTCTAAATAGCAGGATTCCCTCTATGAATTCTATGGAAATACCGTTTTCTTAACTAGTCAAATTAAGATGAATAAGACAGAATCACCTGTTACATGTTCTCATCGAACATATCTTTAACAAAAGGAGTGTGTTTGTGTGTTTGTGTGTGTATGCATATAAAATAAACCAGAAAGAAGACAAGCAGGTAAAAGAACATTATGCATTCAAGTTCATAGTGTTAGAGTCAATCCCTCCCATGTGAAAGGAGGTGGAGTTAGGCACCTCCATGGGAGGAAGTCAAGATTAGGTGAAGGTAGGTGGCCAACCTTCCACCTAATGTTAGGTTACCAATATCTCACCTAACATGTTGACATTTGATGCAGAACTCCTCCTATAAATTTAGGAAGTTCTGCAGAGTTAGATGCACTCCAAGAAGGAGCCATGAGAGCTCCATTTATCAGAGAGAGACTCCAGAGAGAGTTCAGGATCAGAACCAGAGAGTTCTGAGAGAGTGAGGGAGCCAAGAGAGCTCCAGGAGAGATCCAAGAGAGCTCCAAGATCTAGGAAGATTCCAGAGAGAGTCCAGAGTCTAAACCAGAGAGTTTAGGATTAAGAGAGAGAGCCAGGAGAGCTCCAGGATTAGTTTAGGGGAGTTTTTGTGTAATTCCTGTATATTGAATTTTCTCTGTTAATACAAGTTAATTTTCTCCCAAAATCTATTCTGAGTATGCATTGCATCCCCAACAAGTGGTATCCGAGCCTCGTTGAGCTCCTAGAACGTCAGAACAGAGAGAAAGAATTCAAAGAAAATTCGTCCCCTGTTCCTGGAAAATTTCGATTTTTCGGAAAGTGTTCGAATTCTAAATTTGAAGTGTCTAGTGTGTTCGTGAGATCGAGGTGAGCATTCTGTAATTTTTCGACGACCGATCCGACCACCAGAGATGCCGAACGTGCCGCACACGCCAAGCACCTGGACTGCGAGTGGGCATCACTCGCTACACGCGCCGCACACGCCATCCAGAGGTTGAAGAAGGCTGACGTCATTTGCCACGTCATCGACCATGTCAGCACATCACCCATTACGTCAGCAGGCACGTCAGCAGATCAGCCACGTCAGTAGCAATGTCATCATCCATGTCAGCATTGCCACGTCATCATCCACGTCAGAGAACTCTGCCACGTGTCATCCACGTAACTGCTACGTGTCCCGAGACTGACACGTCAGCAAATCTTTCTAAAATTACAATTTGACCCCTGTAGTTTAGGGTAAATTTTCTGGCCCCATACGTTTATGAAATTTTCAGATTAGTCCTTTGAAAATTTCAGTTTAGTCTCTCAGATTTCAAAACTTCATATTTCCTTCCATAAAAGGAATATTTGAGCCCCAGAAGAGGCTTTTCTACCATTTTTGACCGTTCCGGACGTAATGGTGGGCTCAGATTTTTGAAATCAATGCCAATTTTAGTCAATTAATTGTTCTAAAATGGAATGATCATCCGGAGTCATGATTAAGTTGAAATTCTGAGGTGTGAGAAGAAGTTCCAGAAGCAGATCAGGAGAAGGAAAATAAAGAGATTGTTGAGCCAGGGGGAGCCACAATCCACTGTACCTCTTGAAGATGAAGAACCTCAGCCAAGACTATCTGAGCGAGGTAAAATTCCGTCGAGGAAATATCCAGAATCAGAATATACACTGCTTGGTGATGAAGGGGGAGCCAGAAAGCTAGAACTATACAGAGACATAGTTGGATTAGAGGCTGACTGAGTATCTTAGTGGTTATTCCCCTTCACATGGGATGGAGGGGGAGAATTGTTAGAGTCAATCCCTCCCATGTGAAAGGAGGTGGAGTTAGGCACCTCCATGGGAGGAAGTCAAGATTAGGTGAAGGTGGGTGGCCAACCTTCCACCTAATGTTAGGTTACCAATATCTTACCTAACATGTTGACATTTGATGCAGAACTCCTCCTATAAATTGAGGAAGTTTTGCAGAGTTAGATGCACTCCAAGAAGGAGCCAGGAGAGCTCCATGTATCAGAGAGAGACTCTAGAGAGAGTTCAGGATCAGAACCAGAGAGTTTTGAGAGAGTGAGGGAGCCAAGAGAGCTCCAGGAGAGATCCAAGAGAGCTCTAAGATCCAGGAGGATTCCAGAGAGAGTCCAGAGTCTAAACCAGAGAGTTTAGGATTAAGAGAGAAAGCCAAGAGAGCTCCAGGATTAGTTTAGGGGAGTTTTTATGTAATTCTTGTATATTGAATTTTCTCTGTTAATACAAGTTAATTTTCTTCCAAAATCTGTTCTGAGTGTGCATTGCATCCCCAACACATAGGCTTGAACCAACAATATTACACGTTCAAAATCACATTAATAGCCTATGACAATCCTTTCTCATTTACCACCTATCTGATTTGCATTTTTCTCTTCCTCCCTTCTATCTTGTTTTCTTTCTTTGCCCTTTCTTTTTGCCGTTTCGTTGTGATGACATTGTCTGTGTAGAGCTGTTGATAGTGGGAGAAAAAGATCACCTCTGGACTCTTGTACTGATGATGTTGTCGATTATATATGTATTGAAGGTATTGAGTGATGATCCTTCATCAATCCTAAGCTAGGTGAATCAATAACAAAGCTAGAGTATTCCGTTAGTACGGGGTACACCATAAACGAAGTAAGAAGGCTGTCAACCAAATATGGTATGCGGTGCTTGTCAAATAAAAAACTATCCCTTAAAAGTGAGTCTTGTACCTAGGAAGCGTCATATGATTGACTAAGAGATCGACTATTTTTCTGTAAGGATACCGATAGAGAAGCGAAGCAAAGCAATTAGATTATGAAGTAGGCAGAGAAGATAAATGATGCTTAATGTGATGACGATGAGCGGAAAAACACGAGTATTTATCGTAATGTAACTTGGAGAATTCTTTCCAGTTGTACAGAGATCTATTTCTTAAAAAAAGAAATTGTTTTCTTAAATATATATACATAAAGAGAGAATTACAATTCAAATATGTATAAAAAAATATCAATTAATATTATCACTTTTGTAAAATTAAAAACATTAAATAAATATATATATATATTAAAGTTTTATTAAAATTAAGAGAGATAGGTTTCTACAGGTTGTCATAAACTCAAATGCTGCTGGATGAGATATATTACAAATAAAAAAAAAAAAGATGGTGTTTATGTAGGTAGCAAACAAAGTAATATCATGATACACATCAATAACAATGAAATAATCACATATATACCTAATCACATAGCATGATTATAGAAAAGAAGTAACAATTAATGGAGTTTTGCTACGGTACTGTTGTTGTACCGTATAGCAACTTTACTATAGTAAAATAAAAAATGTAAACACATGTATAAAAATCGTAATCCAACTGAAAAAAATTGTATTTTTGACTTTTACATGTTTTTTATTTACGACTTTTTTACACTTTTATACATACAACTTTTATTCATTCGTTTACAACTTTTACAACGTGTTTACGATTTTTACACAAATAAACAGTGACTGTAATGGTACAGTCACTACAAAACTCTAATTGATGTGGTTCAATATTTCCATCTCATTTATTGATCATATAAATTTAATTTGACAGGGTTCGGTTCTTCAAATTTTAAAACCGAATGAAAAGAGGTAACAAAGTAAAAGCCACGTATTACTTGCCATGCGATCATGATTATTAGTATTTTGGTGACAACAATTTCTTTGTTGTTCCTTATCTTGTACTTGCTTGAATATATTGAATATTTGCCATTCTATTATAGGCCTTAAGAATCTCTTTGAATTTGAAAGGCACAGATTTGAGTCCAATTTATTTATTATTGGTTTACTTGGTAGACAAATTTCTATTTCTGGAGCTCCTGGGACTAGCTCTTCCAACTTGAAAAGCCTCTCCTTGAAATTGGTAAATTTTTTTTCACAACCCTTTGAATTTATTCATATCAGAATTTGAGTGATTTCATGTTTCATCATAATTCTTCTTTTTCTTCTTTTTTGTGAACTCAGTATGTACAAACAAACATGTACTTATGGATAATAATTACGATATGGATAATAATTTAATTACATTAAATATAATTTAACCCAAGCAAAATATTGAAAGTGAATGTGGCTTGTAAATAAAGTGAATAAATAGACCTATATACTGTAGGAACTCAAAAGGAAGTTGTTTCTTTTTAGCTTATATTTGAATAGACCAAAAATTGATATAGTTCAGCAATAAAAAGAAAACAATTCAAAAAAAATTTCAATAGCATACATCATTTTGTAAATTACATAATTAGATGATTAATTATTCAATTAAATAATTGAAAATAAATTACACAATTACGTGTAAATTTGTAACTAATTAATTAATCAAACTAATTAAATAATAAAGAATATAATTGAACAAACTCATTGGACTTGATTGCAATAAACATATATGCATGAACAAATTAATATTCCTTAACCATTGAAAATTATTTGTTTTTGACTTTGGGCATTGGAAGTGTTTGTTTGTAATAAGGTGTTGACACACACACACACACACACACACGCACGTGTATATAAATATATTGTTTACTTTCCTTTTAGACATTATTCTATGTCATAAAGTCACTACAAGAATTTTCTACATATTTATTACTTTACAATTTTTTTTATTTGGCGATTCTTAAAAAAAATGAGAAATATAAGACTACTTTGGAAGTCAAACCCATTTATTCCTCTAATTTGTCATTTTTCGTCTTTATTCAATCACATAGTTATCACATTTTCATAAAATGTGACAAGTATGTGAATATAAAATATTTCCATTTTCCCCCTCACGTTTCCCTCTAACTTTTCATTTCCCTCTACCTAACCAATAAACTCCAATTAATAAAAGTTTGAAGTCCAAGACTTTCTTTCTCTAGGACTTCATTTTGACTATTTCTTTCTTAAGCACAAATCTGTAGCTTCATCCCTCCATCTACTCTTTTTTATTTTTCTTGGTCTCTTCTTTATTTGTTGCGAGCTTTGCCTTTTGTTGTTGATCTCCTCTTCCTCACCTCGAATGTTGCTGGCATCTGCCTTCCAGCTGACATCACCTTCCTCCGAAGTTGTTGGTGGGACCCCTTCCTCTGCCACCGCCTCAAGGTAACTTTTTTTTTATAATTAAATTTTTTTTGGTTTGGTGAGTGAGAAAGTGAGTGAAAATGAAAAGGAATGGAAATTAGTTTTCTGTTTGGCTGCTGAGAAAATGGGACTGAAAATGGTCATTGTATTACCATTTGTAACGTGGCTGTTAGTCAGTTGCGCAATTTATTTGCGTAACCGTATCACTGTTAATTGCGTAATTGTAGCCTCATTGTTAATCATATATGATTTTGGAAGTTTGATTTAGTTAATGCAATACATATGCTTGATGAAATTTGTCATTGAAACGTTGTTTAGATGACATTACTTGCTGACTTTTGCTTCAATTTGGGTGGCTGAAACAGGAATCTTGTGTATAAATATGCAAACAATTACACTTTTATTAATAATAAATACAAAATATAAGTAATTTCTTTCTTTGCTATACAGACATTGCCTTTGGTGGAAAAATTTGATTAATCATATGTATATGTGCAGGACATTACTACAACTGCATGATTTGTCTCTATCCAGCATGTTTGTTTATCTTGATGAAGTCAGCATTTTGTGAAGCAAAGCTAATTTGCTTTGTGCTTCAGATAGATTAAAATTCTAGGTGAAGAGTTAGCTTGGAAGGTTGAAGTTTGAGCACTTAGCTCTATGAAAGGCAGAGGATAGGGGGTACTGATTGGTTTGTGGCAGCCTGAGATGAGTGAATAGGGTAAGTTTTCTCTTCTTGGTGGAGGGTAGGTTTCACAAAAAAATGTCAATTATTATTTGTTCTTTTGAATGGTAATGAGTATCACTGTGTAAGTGAGCTTGTATTACTTTACTCACTGAAATCTTGTTAATGTCAATCACTTTATGTTAATGTTGCACCTGAGGTTCTAAATTTAAGATTTTGGTAAAATAAGGCGAATACAAGCATAGATGTGATGTTTGCTGTCTTTTGTTTTTAATCTATGAAGTTCGTCCCTATACTATAATTGATAAAGTTTAGGATAGACTTCTTATATATGAGCTGTTTAAGAAAATGATGTTTGATTCATGGAAGGCCGCTTAGGACATTGAACATCTATTTTTAAGACAAGTAGTCAGGTTTCTTTGTCTTGTCCCTTCCCTTCATCATCAGCTTCCCAAGTCACACTTCTCAATCTGAGGTAATATAGCCTGTGCTTCTGAATTCATTTTGGCCTGTAGAAGATGGCGATGCCTCATTTTTATATTGCTCTTTTATCTTTTCTTGGGTTCTCTTGTCATAATTCCTATTTATTCACTCTTTGTTTCAGAATTTCATTTTTACTTTGATTTCTTGAATTATTGTAAAACATGTTTTGATCATGAGGACTGTTGAGTTAAGGTTTCTCTTCTTTGTTTTGTTAGGAAATTTCTACCAATGTGGCTGAGAAAGATGATTTTGACAAGGAAGTTCTTGATATCACTTCAAAGGGAGCTATCATTTTTGTGATAACAGCATCCACCTTCCAGGTTCTACTTTACTTTTTCATGTCAGCTTGGTTTATGTAGCTCCTAGTTGCCCAATTCTGCATTGGTGGTGTTGAAGTGAGACAATTTCTTATGGAGAATACTTTTATCAATTTTTTATTGCTATAACAAGATTATATTACATGGTAGTTTGATGTACTTGAGTGTACGTCATTAGTTTGCACATTTTGTTAGTACAATTGATTGCTTGACATTGGTCTATGATTTCTTAATGCTGTCATCATGGGGCCACAACAAGAGCACATTGAGTCATCAAGAGGTAAACATCATTTTTTTTTGATGGAGTAGTAGTCAACCGGAATGATAAAGAATCTTTTGGAGGGAGATCTGAGTCATTTGCGCTGAATAGAGATTTTTATGAACCATCAATATTGTTTCTGTGCTGCTGTTGTTGTTGTTTGATGTCATTTTGTCTACTTCCTAATTATAATATCGATATGGCTTATAGTTTTCTCATGCAATGTCAGCAATTTTTGACTGCTTTACCAGTACCAGATCCTCGGAGAAACCGAGGATCAATTTGAGTAGATTCTTTCAATGGCTTTTGAGAACCACAAATCACTTGATAAATCAGCCTTCTCCATAGTTATAGATGTTTTCAAACTGGCAACTAGGCCTGCGACACCTGCCCTAGAACCTACAATGGAACTGTGATGTTAGTTGTCCTTTGTTATAGAAGAATGATTACCCTTTGCTTCTGGTAGATGTTATCTCATGACAAATTAAGGATTTTCATATCTGTACTACTACTACTTTGATAGAATTGCAATATGATAAAATACACATTGTTATGTGTTGTATTTGATATTTCCATAGATAGATCAATGAAATTTTCTTTAATAAATGCTTTTTATTTTTGAAGCACAAATGTTAACATAGATATAATAAAATAAAATAGTGATAAAAAATTCAAACAAATGCATTTGCAAATTCAGAGTTATATTGTCAATGTTTTAATGTGTTGAATTTTGTTAGTTATATTACCGCTTTTCATATATTGAAAATATAGGGTGAAATAGTAATCTTTTGTTGGACACCTGAAAAGTTATGAGGAATTCATAGTTTTGGCATTGAAAGTTGATGCAATTAACGATGAAATTTTTCTTATAACAAATGTTTGTTATATGGATTTTTGATATATGATAAAGTGTGATTGATTCGAGGATCGATGCTTGTTTTATAAAAAATTTGTTTAATGTGACAAATGATACAGATTATGAATTTCTTAAATTTTTTAAAATATCTATTATATATATATTAATTTTTTTTAAATACTTGACGGCTAAAAACTGTCAAGTATATATATATTTTTTTAAATTTTAAAACTATTTATACTTGGCAGCCAAAAACTGCCAATTATAGTCAGGTGCATATTTGGTAGGTTGACCGACCACCAAATTGACCATATTTGGCAGTGCCATTGGTGACGCTTTTAAGACCGCCAAATATGTACTTACGTGACGGCCAAAAACCGCCAAATATGAACATTTTTCTTGTAGTTATGAGAAAAAATTTGGATATAAGAATTTTTATTTCTTACATATTATCCTTTTTTTAAAATCCAATTTTGGTATTTGTTGAAAAGGGTTGGAGATGGATAAGAGTTGGATTTAACTATGGACTCGGGGGAAACCAAAGTACATTGGGTGAAAGAATTCATAAAGTATGTTATTGACCACAACAGTTCAGGAAGTGATAAGATTTTATGCCCGTGTAATAGATGTAATAACTATTGTTATAGATCCATTGATCATGTGAGGACCATTTGTATACATATGGTATGGTTATGGGATACACTACAAGGGTAAACCATGGTGAAGAAATGACAAAGAAGTTGATGAATTGAATGAAATACTAAATGACCTTCATGCTGGAATATGTACTGAGGATTTACACTTTCAAGAGGAAACTAGCATTCGAGTTGATCATACAGATAACAATCATCATATGAAACTAGATAACTTTAGTACATTGATGAGGGATGCAGAACAAGAACTATATCATGGTTGTCGAAGTTTTTTTAAACTATCATTTATTGTGAAGTTACTTCACCTAAAGGTATTGTGCCGGCGGAGCAATAAATGTGTGACATTGTTGCTTGAATTTCTAAGAGAGGTATTTCTAGTTATTAAAACATTACCAAGCTCATACTATGAGGTGCAGAAGGTTATTAAAGACTTAGGGCTGGCTATGAGAAAATTCATGCTTGTAAAAATGATTGTGTGCTTTTCTGGAAAGAATATGAAAATGAAAAAGAATGCCCAATATGTCATACCCTTAGATACAATTCTGGTAAAAGTAAAAAGGTAAGATTTTAAGATACTTTCCTTTGATTTCGAGGTTGCAGAGGTTGTTTATATCAAAGAATACTGCTAAAGATATGAGATGGCATCATGATAAACAAATTGACGATGGGATATTAAGACATCCAGCTGATTCTGAGGAGTGGAAACATTTTGATCAAGTGCATGAGTCATTTGCTTTAGAATCACGTAATGCAACTTTTGGTATCATGAGTGATGGCTTTAAACCATTCGGAAACATGAGTTGCTCTTATAGCATGTGGCCTGTGTTTGTTGTCCCATAAAATTTGCCACCGTGGAAATGTTTGTCCATATTTTATGATGTCTATCCTTAATCCTAGACCAAAGGCACCTAGAATTGACATTGATATGTTTTTACAACCATTAATTAGTGAATTGAAAGAATTATGGGATGTTGGAGTTAGCACATATGATGCTTCATCTAAGGAAAACTTCTGTTTACATGCAGCAGTATTGTGGACAATTAATGACTTCCCTACATATGGAAATTTGTCTAGACAGAGTACAAAAGGAAAACTAACTTGTCCTACATGCAATAGTGAGACATCTCTTACATGGTTATGTAATGAAAAAAAATAAAACAGTTTATATGGGGCATCATCGATTTTTGCCACAAGATCATAAATGGCGAAGTAGTAAGTGCTTGATCGTAAAACTGAGGATAGACCGAAACCAAAGATATTATTTGGGGATGACATTTATCGACAATTAACTCATGTTAAACCATGTTTTGGAAAAGAGCCTAATCGGGAAAAGAAAAGAAAACATCATAATAATTATTTGAATTAGACAAAAAGAAGTATCTTCTTTGAATTACCTTATTGGAAGACACATAGGTTACGTCGCAACCTCGATGTAATGCATATAGAAAAGAATGTTTGTGATAACATTTTGGGAACTTAATTTGATGAACATTGAGGGGAAAACAATGGACACATATAAGACTCGTCTTGATCTAAAAGAAATGAGAATTAGACGTGGTTTGCATCCTCTGAGCACCAATGGTCAAACTTTGTTGCCACCAGGATGTTACTTGTTGTCTACATTTGCGAGAAAAGGATTGTGTGAATTCTTTAAAAAAGTGAACCTTACAGATGGCATGGCATCTAATATATCTCGATGTGTAAACACCAGTGATTGTCGAATTTCAAGATTAAAAAGCCTTAATTGTCATATTATTATACAAAGACTACTTCCTGTTGCGTAACGTGGATACTTGCATAAGGATGTTCGTAAGGCAATTATTGAGTTGTGTTTGTTTTTCAAAGAGTTAACATCTAAGACTTTGAAAATGGATGTTTTGGAGAAACTCAATATGAATATTCCTTTAATTTTATGCGAGTTGGAAAAGATATTTCCACCATCATTTTTTGAATGGTTTACCTACCGATTCACCTAGCACATGAGGCAATGCTTGGTGGACCAACACAATATCGTTAGATGTATCCATTTGAAAGGTAATATTAACTTCTTTAATTTAACTTAATTTTTCTTTTTAAGTTTAAACACTTTACAATAGTTTCTTTTATGCTATATTTTCTTTTAGCTTTATTAGTATATTAAAATAACAATGCCTTTATGCTTATGTAATAGGAAAATGCATCAGTTGAAGACCTTTATTAGAAATAAAGCTCATCCAGAAGGCTCAATAGCTGAAGCTTATTCAACCCATAAATGTACAACTTTTTGTTCCATGTACTCCAATGATATTGAGACAATATTTAACCGACTAGAACAAAATTATGATGGAGGTGGACAGAAACAAGTAAATGGTTTTATCTATTTTTAGGGAAAATGTTTTGTTTCTAAATGGAGCGATTGATGATGAACTTAACTTGAGAGATTGGTCCAAGATTCGATGGTATGTGTTAAATAATTATGATGAAGTGCAACCATATATAATGTAAGCTAACTAAACCTAAACTTTTTCTTGTATATAGTAATTTATCATTGCATAGTTAAAATCATTTTTTTTGTTCATAAATAGGGAACACAAGTTGGAACTTGAGAGGCATGGTATTACAAATATAGAAAGCACACAAGAAAATAAGTTTCATGAATGGTTCTTAGAACGAGTAAGTCAAATGTTTTCAAACTCACATATGTATTTATGTATGTATAAATTGTTCAATTACAATTATTCTATTAAAATTATCTTTTTGAACCAATTTATGTAGTTGCAACAATTGGAAAAAGAAGGGTCCGCTGAAACTATTGAAGACTTGGAAAATTTGGCAAGTGGACCTCAAAAGTTAGTGACTCATTATACTAGTTGCATTATCAACGGGATCAGGTTTCATACTAAAAATCTTGACTCTAATCACAAAACACAAAATAGTGGGGTAGTTGTCGAAGGAGATTATGGAGGTAAAAGTATTGATTTTTACGAGGTCTTGACAGATATAATTGAATTATCTTACCTCGGGGAAAATCGAGTTGTCATTTTCAAATGTGATTGGTAGGACTTGAAGGATGGAAAGGGAATACAAATGGATAGTCACAGAAGCATTAACATCTCTAGAACGTGGTATAAGGATGATCCATTTGTTTTGACATCTCAGGCACAACAAGTGTTCTACTTGAATGACACAAAGCTCAGTAGTAATTGGTGTGTTGTAGATAGGTCTCAACCACAAAGAAATTATGATGTTGTAGAAGAGGATGATGAGTTAGAACTAGAAGATCCATTTCAAAAAGAAGAGTCAAATGAAATTCTTAATCTTGACGATATTGATGACCAATTAACCTTACATAGAGACGATATCAACATGATTATTGTATATAATGAGAACGTTGAAAAAAATGAAGACTTAGAATTTTATTGATGATGACGTTTCTTCTGATGCTTTAAGCAGCGACAAGATAGATGAAAATGACATTTCTTCTTACAATGCTTTAAGCAATGACAAGATGAATGATTCTTTTGATGATAGCAATGCTGATGAGAATATAGGTTAGCTTCATAGTTATAATGTTTTCTTTTATTAACACCTTGATTATGCATATTTATATTCAGTCTTCTCCTTTTCATTTGTACTTCTAAACAATACTTTGATATTTGGAAATGTTAAATATCTTTTAATTTTTATCTATAAGCCTAATGCAGGTAAGACCATACCATTATTCATTCATCTTAAACATAAATATATTAACATATTAAGTCAAACCTAAGAAAGATTGGTTGACAGGTCATCTAAGGCCATCATTTGTGGCTCTAATCAATTCAAGATGTTTGTCTATGCACATTTGATTTGAAATTGCAAAGACTAATTCCCTTGACAAACTTTTAATTTACTAATATCTTACTTTATCGAAATACATTACTCATTAGTTGAAAAAATATATTTCATTGACTTTTTTGCTATAATTATAGCATTTAGTTTTATGCATATGAAATGGATGACAATTTTTTTAATGTATTTTTATTCTTAAATGTTTTACAGTTGAAAAAGAAGAAAAATATGAAATATTTATTTAGTCAACCCATTTGTTTTAAAAGAAATTGACTTTTAACAACCTCTTATTGTTTTAATTTGTAACCAAAATTGTTATCTTATAGAAGTTTTATGTGTTAGCCGTAAGGCTACATGATAATTTTGATGATAACAATACATATTGATTCATTATGATTTACTAACATGTTTATTTATGTGCAAGAGTAATATCATTGAAATAATTGTAAAATCAAGAAAAGGCTCAAGTGTTGAAGCTAAGGAGAAGACTACATGTTAAAGGCACCAAAGTTTAAGAACAAGGTTTGACTCAAGGAATGTGACACATGAATAATATTCAATCAATTGATCATATATATCTTTATAGATGTCCAAATAACGTGATTCTTGAGCCTTTGGAAAGCTTACTCAATTTATAACATTTCATATGTTTTAAAGAAATTCAAATTTCAAGTGCAAAGTTGTCCAAATCATCATAAAACTTAAAAGACAAATGGAAGCAGCTAACATGAGCACCGAATACTCTTTTTGACATATCTTGAGCTAGAAAAATCAAAATGACTTGACTCTTATGGCATTAGAAAGAGGACTTAATGAAGCACATTTCATATGTTTTGAATAAATTTAAATTTCAAACACAAGGCTGACATAATTGACATGCAATTCGGTGGACTGACACAGAGAAGAAAAATCAACTCATTTGAGCATCGAATAATGTTTTGTCCATATCTTGAGTTAGATATATCCAAATGACTTAATTCTTGTGGAATTGGAAAGATGATTCAATGGAGTAGATTTCATATTCTTTGAAGAAATTCAAATTTCAAACATAAGGCTGACATAATACACATGCAAGTCAGTAGACTGACACAAGAAAGAAAAATCAAGTCACATGAGCACCGAATCGTGTTTTGGCCATATCTTGAGCTACAGATATCCAAATGACTTGGTTCTTGATGCGTTGGAAAGCTTATTCAATTTGATGTTTTGCAGATTTTCAAATTTTAAATGAAATGTTAACAAAAATGGTAGACAAGATTACGGTTTTTATGGTGGGCAGAAAATTTGGAGTTAGTGTCTTCACTTGATTAACTTCTTCCCATTTGCCTATAAAAGGAGCCCTTCTCCCATGCATTCAGCAAAGAGCAAGAGAAGCATTTTATCAAGCAAAAAAACAAGAGAAATATCAAGTATAGAGAGCTTTTATATTCTTTATCTACTTTTTGAAGAGAGTTGTACTTCTGTTGTAAAAATTTACTTTGTTCTTGTATTGTGGTGAGAGTGAGATCTTCTTGTAAAGGATAAAAGTTATCCTTGAGAGAACTCTTTCCTTGGTGAGTTTGTACATCAAGAAGAACTCTTGGTGTGATGTTATC